>CM040188.1:1972500-2007500 GCA_022606455.1 Callitettix versicolor | reverse complement strand
CAACAACGAGACTTGCCAACAGAATCCTTAAGTATATACAAGGAGTCAAATCAACAACGTCGTGGATCGCACAAGTCAGAATATAGACCTACATGACGCAGAAATTGACTCAACAGATGTTGAAGATAGACACGCATACAGGAGAAAGATGCTCGGTTGGAAGGTCCCAGAGAATGAAATCCCAAAGAGAGCAGGGGTAAAATGAACGGAGGAGCGGAAGAGGATCCATCGGGACAGGATGAGGGAGGTGTGGAGGATTAGAAGGAACAAGACATGAATTTGAGTGCTTTGCGTGATCCAACAGGGTCTATGCGCAAATAATAATAATAAAAATAATATATATATATATATATATATATATATATATATATATAGAGAGAGAGAGAGAGAGAGAGAGAGAGAGAGAGAGAGAGAGAGGGAGAAAGGGAGGGAAAGAAAGAGAGACAGAAAGAGAGAGAGAGAGAGAGAGCTAACCTAACATATATAAATTTTATGTATATTGTATAAATTTTATAAAACTGCAACCTGTCTAGCACTTGTCTAACAATATTTGTCTAAAAGACCGACTGACTGTTTGGCACAACGATGAAGACACTTTAGTCATGCGCAGTTCACTTCAAGAAGACTCTTCAACCGCAGCACTTGTGTCACTATGCTGAGTCGTTGCGTGTGTCCTGACAAACCTTTGACCTCTTCGGCTACGAAAGTTCCCGATTTATATATTCACTGAGGATATACAATTACGCTTTAACAATACTGCGAAGCACTTTCATCTGTAATGTCATACTTGTACAGCAGCAGTGGCGGACATTTGTTGTAAAGTCCCATTTACACATGTGCTTCCAAAGAAGTTCAGCATCCAGAGTCATTAATAGGCACTTTATTTATCAAATGTGGAACAACTTGTTGATGGGTCACTGTGCTAGTAAAGCTGACGTTAGTAGATTTTCCCTTGTTCAGCTGATTATAATTTTAGATTTATTGTCCAGAAGTGAGTAGAGCGGTGTTATCAGCAACTGTGGTAGTAAAAACCCATCATTTGCTGGACAGTATAGCAAGTAGAGTTGAGGACCGAGGACACTGTCAAAACCCATCATTTGCTGGACAGTATAGCAAGTAGAGTTCAGGACCGAGGACACTGTCAAAACCCATCAATTGCTGGACAGTATAGCAAGTAGAGTTCAGGCCCGAGGACACTGTCAAAACCCATCATTTGCTGGACAGTGTAGCAAGCAGAGTTGAGGACCGAGGACACTGTTAAAACCCATCATTTGCTGGACAGTATAGGAAGTAGAGTTCAGGACCGAGAACACTGTTAAAACCCATCATTTGCTGGGCAGTATAGCAGATAGAGTTCAGGACCGAGGACACTGTCAAAACCCATCATTTGCTGGACAGTATAGCAAGTAGAGTTTTGGACCGAGGACACTGTCAAAACCAATCATTTGCAGGACAGTATAGCAAGTAGAGTTCAGGCCCGAGGACACTGTCAAAACCCATCATTTGCTGGACAGTGTAGCAAGCAGAGTTGAGGACCGAGGACACTATCAAATCCCATCATTTTCTGGACAGTATAGCAAGTAGAGTTCAGGACCGAGAACACTGTTAAAAACCCATCATTTGCTGGTCAGTATAGCAAGTAGAGTTGAGGACCGAGGACACTGTCAAAACCCATCATTTGCTGGACAGTATAGCAAGTAGAGTTGAGGACCGAGAACACTGTTAAAACCCATCATTTGCTGGACAGTATAGCAGATAGAGTTCAGGACCGAGGACACTGTCAAAACCCATCATTTGCTGGACAGTATAGCAAGTAGAGTTCAGGACCGAGAACACTGTTAAAACCCATCATTTGCTGGACAGTACAGCAAGTAGAGTTGAGGACCGAGAACACTGTTAAAACCCATCATTTGCTGGACAGTATAGCAAGTAGAGTTGAGGACCGAGGAAACTTTCAAAACCCATAATTTGCTGGACAGTATAGCAAGTAGAGTTCAGGACCGAGGACACTGTCAAAATCCATCATTTGCTGGACAGTATAGCAGATAGAGTTCAGGACCGAGGACACTGTCAAAACCCATCATTTGCTGGACAGTATAGCAAGTAGAGTTCAGGACCGAGGACACTGTTAAAACCCATCATTTGCTGGACAGTATAGCAGATAGAGTTCTGGACCGAGGACACTGTCAAAACCAATCATTTGCGGGACAGTATAGGAAGTAGAGTTCAGGACCGAGAACACTGTTAAAACCCATCATTTGCTGGGCAGTATAGCAGATAGAGTTCTGGACCGAGGACACTGTCAAAACCAATCATTTGCTGGACAGTGTAGCAAGTAGAGTTCAGGACCCTCCGGGATCCCAGGAGCATTACGCCTTTTTCCAGAATAGTTTTCACGGTATAATAAATATTATTATTATAACACTTTCGATACTTTTTAAAGTGACAGGCGCCTCGGTTGCCTAGTTGATACTGGACTTAGTTGATAGCGTACTGGGCTGTCACCTCGAGGACCCGGGTTCGATTCCCGGCCAGGTCTTGGCATTTTCATACGCTATAAATCATCCCATCGTCTGCATTAGTCCAAGTGTGCACAATAGTCGGACGTTAACACAAAAAAAAGTGACGAGAAAAAAATGTATCCTCCAGTTGAGTACGTATGTAGTTACCCAGCTCAAATTAATCTCACTTTTCAGTTGATTGAAGGTGGACTCTACTTTTCATTAAATATGAATACATTTTTAGTACTTTAAGTAATCGATAAATAAATGTCGATAGCGGAAGTAGCGCATATGTGGCATTTAGCTTAACCTACAAACATAACCTATTTCCTTGTTTACTACAGTTTGCTCTTCATTATAATCTGATCCTGGAAACCATAACACTTAATCGTAGGACTGGTATTTTCTGTTTAGCTCTTATTTAGCATAACGCCTAGGCTATTGAAGCAACAATAATTTACTTATGAGTTTAAATTTTTTAATTAATTTTCAAGCACTTACTGCGAAAGGGTTTATCGAAACTTTGCATTCGAGCTTAACCTAGAGCATAGTTTAATATTATTCAATACATTTTTCAATTATTCTCCAGATTTATTACAAACAAATTATAAATGATTACATGTTTGATAGGGGAAGAATGTTTTAACAGATGTTTTTAAACTTAAAAATAACCGAAAAACTTGTTTATATGTTAACATGCCAATAATACTAATTTATTAATTAGTTTCATTGCGTACAACCGTAATGGATATTTTCATTCAAAATGTTAAATATTATAATAACGGCGCGACTTACTCAAAAGAGGTTTTATTTTTCATATTTATTTGTAAGTATAAATATTCTGTAAAACTTAATGCAATCAGTTTAACTTGATGAAACGTGCATTTTACTTCGAAATATTTTTACTTTGCATGAAATACTTATACAATTATTGATGTATAGCCTACATTATTTTGCCTTTGATTAAAATTAGAAGATATACAGCAGAAGACAAAACAAATTAGTCCGCAAATATAACTACAAATTCCAACAGCCCGATGTCATCACTTTGAAATTGCAGCAATCCCCTGCGGCATTTGAGCTTATTAAAAACCGTTGTAAAACAAAATGGAGGCCCGAAGGCGTGACACAACGTATACACTACTGAAGGCTGTTTAATTCATTCCTGAACAGACACGTTTTACACTTAGCCTACACTTTCTTCAGTTATTCGAGTAACCTACAAAACTCTTGTACATATTGACTGCACATAACTCAAGACAGTTTTCTGTATAAAGTACAGTATATACGAGTACAAAAACAAACCAAAACCTTTGATCAGAAAGCTATACGCAAAAACCTCAAAAAAGTGTTCATCAGATATTTTTCAAGTTGTAGTCATAATTCTTTTTATATTTTTCATCTTTTCTGCTAGGTTATTGTCACTATGTTGAGTATAATGATCTGCCTTCCCTAGCTTCGTCAAGTCTACTTCTGTTGACGCGTTTCGGATAATCTCCATCTTCAAAAACTAGATAGATATAGTTTTTGAAGATTGAGGTTCTCCGAAACGCGTCAACAAAAGTAGAATTGACGAAGCTAGGGAAGGCAGGTCATTATACTCAACATTGTAGCCATAAAGCCACAAATTAAAAATTCGTCATTAAAGTCGTTTTAACAAAATTGAATTAAATTATATTGTCATATCAAAAAAATACAAGTAAGTGTACAAAGTTTAGTGCCTCAAAAAACAAGAGTGAGACCAGTCAAATTTATAAAAATATAAAAAGTTAATTGATAATGGAAAACGTTACATTTTGTTTTACGCCATTCACGTCTAAACAGAAAACATACTGTTTTTGTTTCGCAATTTCCATGATTTTCGAATTACCGTGAACACTAACACAAGTCAAATTCAGTTTCATTTACCAGATGTGCACAAATGGAAATATTTAAAATTTAATAAACGTCCTACTGCTGTAACACCGCTTTTATCGTGTAATCCATCTGCACGATTCTCTCAGTTTCGATAATTAGTTTTTCCAATAGAGAGATCATCAGGGGTATGAATGTCCATCAATGTATAATACGCCCAACACATACATTTGTTTTATTGTGTTTACAACTTTATAAAGCATCATAATTTTATTTTATCGTAAAGTGTTATATTTACTGTAACTAGACAATCTACAATCGACATACTGTAAAACTATTTCATCGTGTTTAATATAAATAATATAACATATAAACATAATCACTGAAAACTTCATTCCCGTATTTTTGATTCATTTGCAAATTTAAAATGTTGATTTATGCAAATTGTAACGCTGAAAACGATGATAAATTCAACGATTTCCAAAATGTGTAACAACAAGTTTTTATTTTTTTAATTTGGAATAGCGTCCATTCTGAAATGAATTTTGGTGGGTAACGTGCGTTTTGGTGTTTCCAAAGTGATTACCCAAATGAATTTCGGTGGCAAGTGTTACATAATCACGTGCGTTGCTTGAATGCGCCGTATCAGACTGAATACTGTTTGCCATTCAGTGTTGTACTCGAATTGCATTCTTACCTGTAATAGGGTTAGCCATGAACTTGTTTTACAAAAAAATATTTATTCATTGACAATTCGGATTCTCTCAAAATATGAAGGCGATCAAGCTAAACTTTTATTCCATTTTTTGAAAATCTTAACTCGATTAAATTTTAAATTCGGCTCCAAAACGTAAATTATAACATGACACAATAATTCAAAACTGAATAATATTAAATGTAATTGTTATCCCCACATTATGAATCATTAAAGCTATAATAATTAAGTGTTTTTCTTAAATCAAAGCCTTAAAAAAAGTGTCGAATGAAAATTTATTTTACCCGATTCGTAAAATTCAGCAAAATGATCCATACTTTGAGGAAGGTTAATTTTTAAAAACGTTAAGTGCTTTTAGCCATTTTGTGACAAACATCCGCTTATCACTTTTTCTATGTGTATTAAATTAGCCTGAAAGAAGTCCTTAGTGGTGAAGTGTTAGTCGCAACACCACTAAACATTCACTTCATGAGCTACTCATTTAAAAAAGGAAAATAAGTTTACAAAATGTCGAATTATGAGTATTTGTAACTTAAATAAGTTTAGCGAATTTGAAATGTTTGATAGGGAAAACATGAAATAAACTGCGACCACAGAAATAAAACTTTTGGTACTTAACCACCACACATTTTGTTTAGATGTTTTACAATTAAAATTTAATATGAGAAAGTTTGTGCAGTTAATTTAGCTTCATTCTTCGTCTAAGGTTTTATGAATTCATTTTTTACTGTTCAATAGAATGAACAGTAATATAGAAGGATTATTAAATGTGTTATATTTACTTCTGAAACACACTGTAGTAATTCCATTTCCCCGTACACTGTGTCAGCGGTCGGTGTGATCGCAGGATACAACACAATGGCGAACATACAAGTATATTAAAAAAAAACAATTGCAATTCTCGACTGTTCACTTTTTGCTCATCTGGAATGTGGAAATAATTAAACTAACCTAACCTCAGGCTCACATGCCGTGCTTACGTCACAACCAATTTTGCGTTGTTTAAATTTGTAAAAAGAAATCAACCTTTTTCATTTTCACAAGCGGTGAGATGTGGCATCGCTTGTTTAATTTGTGTGTGTGTGTGTGTGTGTGTGTGTGTGTGTGTGTGTGTGTGTGTGTGTGTGTGTGTGTGTGTCTGCGCGCGCGCGTGTTAGAGTGTGCGTGTGCGTGCGTTGAGTATGCGTGCTTGTGTGTGTGTGTGTGTGTGGGAGGGAGGGAGGAAGAGAGAGAGAGAGAGAGAGAGAGAGAGAGAGAGAGAGAGAGATGTATGACCTTAAATTTTTAATCTCCATTAAAAGTTGTTTAGCGGCACTAATACAATGTTGGATAAATAATGCGGACAATGCAATGCCCTAATTCGATTACTAATGCAGGAGACCTGCTTAAAATCACATTGTAAACATGTTAGATGCACTTACAATAAATAATAGTAAAAACCCTGAATTTCGGTGAAACGTAATTTATTTGAAATGTGCAGTAGTCGCTAACAAGTCTACCAATTTATTAATTGATCGAAGCCAACTGCATTCCGCAGCAACAAAAAGTACGATTTGATTGATTGTTTGAGCGTAGCCGCAATTCGTAACAGAAAAGTTACGTACGAAATTTTTGAGAAAAGCCAACAACCGACCGTAAAAACAGTCAACAAATTTATTGATTGATCGAAAAAAAAAATGAAAGTATCCGACCATGTAGTCCGCTGACTGTAGTCAGTAATAAAGAAATGTAGGAATTGAATGACTGATTGAACCAAACCAGCTGTAGTCCGTAAAAACAGAGTTTAGGAATTGATTGACTGACTGAGCCAAGCCGGCTGTAGTCTGCAACAACAGAGTTTAGGAATTGATTGACTGACTGAGCCAAGCCGGCTGTAGTCCGCAACAACAAAGTTTAGGAATTGATTCACTGACTGAGCCAAGCCGGCTGTAGTCCGCAACAACAGAGTTTAGGAATTGATTGACTGAGCCAAGCCGGCTGTAGTCCGCAACAACAGAGTTTAGAAATTGATTGACTGAGCCAAGCCGGCTGTAGTCTGCAACAACAGAGTTTAGGAATTGATTGACTGAGCCAAGCCGGCTGTAGTCTGCAACAACAGAGTTTAGGAATTGATTGACTGAGCCAAGCCGGCTGTAGTCTGTAACAACAGAGTTTAGGAATTGATTGACTGAGCCAAGCCGGCTGTAGTCTGCAACAACAGAGTTTAGAAATTGATTGACTGAGCCAAGCCGGCTGTAGTCTGCAACAACAGAGTTTAGGAATTGATTGACTGAGCCAAGCCGGCTGTAGTCTGCAACAACAGAGTTTAGGAATTGATTGACTGAGCCAAGCCGGCTATAGTCTGCAACAACAGAGTTTAGAAATTGATTGACTGAGCCAAGCCGGTTGTAGTCTGCAACAACAGAGTTTAGGAATTGATTGACTGACTGAGCCAAGCCGGCTGTAGTCCGCAACAACAGAGTTTAGGAATTGATTGATTGACTGGGCCAAGCCAGCTGTAGTCCGCAACAACATAGTTTAGAAATTGATTGACTGACTGAGCCAAGCCGGCTGTAGTCCGCAACAACAGAAACAACAGAGTTTAGGAATTGAGTGATTGACTGGGCCAAGCCGGCTGTAATCCGCAACAACAGAGTTTAGGAATTGATTGACTGACTGAGCCAAGCCGGCTGTAGTCCGCAACAACAAAGTTTAGGAATTGATTGACTGACTGAGCCAAGCCGGCTGTAGTCCGCAACAACAGAGTTTAGGAATTGATTGACTGACTGAGCTAAGCCGGCTGTAGTCCGCAACAACAGAGTTTAGGAATTGATTGACTGACTGAGCTAAGCCGGCTGTAATCCGCAACAACAGAGTTTAGGAATTGATTGACTGACTGAGCCAAGCCGGCTGTAGTCCGCAACAACAAAGTTTAGGAATTGATTGACTGACTGAGCCAAGCCGGCTGTAGTCCGCAACAACAGAGTTTAGGAATTGATTGACTGACTGAGCTAAGCCGGCTGTAGTCCGCAACAACAGAGTTTAGGAATTGATTGACTGACTGAGCCAAGCCGGCTGTAGTCCGCAACAACAGAGTTTAGGAATTGATTGACTGACTGAGCTAAGCCGGCTGTAGTCCGCAACAACAGAGTTTAGGAATTGATTGACTGACTGAGCTAAGCCGGCTGTAGTCCGCAACAACAAAGTTTAGGAATTGATTGACTGAGCTAAGCCGGCTGTAGTCCGCAACAACAGAGTTTAGGAATTGATTGACTGACTGAGCTAAGCCGGCTGTAGTCCGCAACAACAGAGTTTATGAATTGATTGACTGAGCCAAGCCGGCTGTAGTCTGCAACAACATAGTTTAGGAATTGATTGACTGACTTAGCCAAGCCGGCTGTAGTCCGCAACAACAGAGTTTAGGAATTGATTGATTGACTGAGCCAAGCCGGCTGTAGTCTGCAACAACAGAGTTTAGGAATTGATTGACTGACTGAGCAAAGCCGGCTGTAGTCTGCAACAACAGAGTTTAGGAATTGATTGACTGACTTAGCCAAGCCGGCTGTAGTCCGCAACAACAGAGTTTAGGAATTGATCGACTGACTGAGCTAAGCCGGCTGTAGTCCGCAACAACAGAGTTTATGAATTGATTGACTGACTTAGCCAAGCCGGCTGTAGTCCGCAACAACAGAGTTTAGGAATTGATTGACTGACTGAGCCAAGCCGGCTGTAGTCCGCAACACCAGAGTTTAGGAATTGAATGATTGACTGAGCCAAGCCGGCTGTAGTCCGCAACAACAGAGTTTAGGAATTGATTGGGCGAAGCCAGCTGTACACCTTTCAGGAAACTGGGGGGAAAGGGATTCAATATGTCCCGAGGGTGAGTCAGGGACTTTTCCTTATATATATATTAGGAAAGGATTGAGAGTATTATACAAAATTACAGAGAGGGATGTCTTGTAATATTGCGCCAACGGCGTTACTTTCAATTTGTATTTTACTAAGAATGTGACTATTTTAGTCATTAACTAATGACTTTTCTGGCAGAAACTTATATGCCACGCTACCGCACACCGGATAATTATGTGTTTGTTTCGTAAGATACTGTACTAAACAGTCATCACACACAAATAAATTTATAATTTCCGGTTTTTGTTTGCTGTTCAAACATTTGACAGGACAATTTAATGTTTGCTTTTTATTTCGTTTTCAAACAAAAGATTTAATTAAAATATTGGAAAAAGTATAAATTTGTGTGTTCAAAAGTAAAGATGTAATATAGAAATATCACTTTTATTCGTGTGTGCAAAGGGCTACAGGAATTGATCAGTACCTGACTGATTCTAAATACCTTTATACAACTTCTGTTTATATATATTCTGTTTACTGTGTTTTGATTATAATTTCATTCTGCAAATAGAAAAGGTGATGCTTTTTGCTCTACTGTATGATTCTTTTAAGCAGAAATATCTCAGCTTTGGAACACTGAGGGCTGTTAAACTAACTAGACAGTTCCATGCTTTTCATCCGACCTGACCTGATTACTCTCATAGTATTGCACTTATTTACGTTCAAGTAAATGAAATTACTTTTCTCGAGAAATTCAGTTCGAAAGCTATTGATCAAAACCCCAGAAAATCGAGCTAATTTCTCAAAATCGGTTCATCAGATTTGGCCTTAACTAAAGTCACTGAATACAAATTAAGGTAAGAGAAATTCATGGGTCGAGAATACGTCAAAGATCGGGGTTCTAGCAAATTCAAATTGCAATCTTACTCGATTCGAACTAGGCTATTAATCGTAACATACTCTTATGAAGAAAATGTTAGAGAAAACCTACTTAAATGTTGATAAATTGACCGATACGTTTTGTTTGGAGAATTAATTTGAAAAACAACTTGACCGGAGCCAATTTTCGTAAAAATCCAAGTATTTTAATTTTAAAAAGTTTTTGCTTTTAGTTCTGTAAAGAATTAAAAAAAAAAACAACTTCAAAATCAGTTCCGGCGTATTCGATTTATAATAATATAGTTTACACGAAGGACTGAAAAAAGTTCAAACATTTTAATTTGTTGTATGAATTGAATTTGTTGTAACCGAAAGATCTGCAGTATTTACCTATAAAATTCAGTGAGAACTGGTAAAATAAGGCGCTCGCTCGCGCGCGCGCGCGCGTGTGTGTGTGCGCGTGCGTGCGCTTGTGTGTTTGCACACTGGCCGATGTAGTTCAAAGTTGGAACAAAAACTGATTCTGATGCAGATCTGGCAAGTTAGCCACTAACAACATTTGTTCAACATTTTAAAAATTTGCTGTCAATTTGTAATTAAAAAAAAAATTAAGCCTTATACGGTTCCCTTCATTTTTCATTGGGTTTTCTTAATTTTTTTTTTTTTTTTTTGATTTTGGCACTTTGGAACTTTTAATTCCATTGAAGATTCGTAAAGGCATTTGGTGTTAGTCAGAGGTAAGTTTCCCGTTATCAATAAAGTCTGTAATTTAAATACTTTAAATGTTAATCTGTGCAGAGTTAACACAACTTGCTATAGTTACGTCAAAGTTCAAAATAAATGTGAGATGGAAACATGGTTGTTACACATTAAATTCTCTTTATCACGTCAGCAAGACAGTTAACACTTAAAACAATTTACATTTGTATTTTATTGAATTATTAACATTGCATTTAGAACTTGCTTCCAAAACAATTCAAATATCTGTGTTTATTGATGTCTAAGGATATCGACAAGAAAACGCAGAACGCCTTGTTAATACATAAAGGGAATAGAAAAAATCGAATGCAAGTCCCTTTGGTCACCTCAAAGAGATATTACAAGTGCCACCCATAAGCGTCTTTATCAACTGTAATCATGCTCTCTTTTCTAGAACAGGATCCACCCGACGAAATTTATCAGCAGCTTCTCACGACCACTTGTGTTACAACGCTACCTTGTTCTAATTAACTGTAAGCTACATGTGCTTACAGCGCTACACGCAGCTTCTAGCTTCCGTTGCAAGTGTGCTTAATCAAGCGCGTTATCATGAAGCATACTTTTGTGCACACAACAAATACATTTAAATACTGTACGATGTGCACACAACAAATACATTTACATACTGTACGATGTGCACACAAGAAATACATTTAAATACTGTACGATGTGCACACAAGAAATACATTTAAATACTGTACGATATGCACACAAGAAATACATTTAAATACTGTACGATATGCACACAAGAAATACATTTAAATACTGTACGATGTGCACACAAGAAATACATTTAAATACTGTACGATATGCACACAACAAATACATTTAAATACTGTACGATATGCACACAAGAAATACATTTAAATACTGTACGATGTGCACACAACAAACACATTTAAATACTGTACGATGTGCACACAATAAATACATTTAAATACTGTACGATGTGCACACAACAAACACATTTAAATACTGTACGATATGCACACAACAAATATACTGTACGATGTGCACACAACAAACACATTTAAATACTGTACGATGTGCACACAAGAAATACATTTAAATACTGTACGATGTGCACACAACAAACACATTTAAATACTGTACGATGTGCACACAAGAAATACATTTAAATACTGTACGATGTGCACACAACAAACACATTTAAATACTGTACGATATGCACACAACAAATATAATGTAAGATGTTTACACAAGAAATACATTTAAATACTGTACGATGTGCACACAACAAATACATTTAAATACTGTACGATGTGCACACAAGAAATACATTTAAATACTGTACGATGTATACAAGGTGAACAATCTTCCGGGACAACCTAGAGTCAACATTCAGAATCAACTTTTCTCCATCCCCCCCAGTGCGAATTAAAATATCAATTCAATACTTAAAAGTTATAAGTTAATAATATTAAAAGTGAGGGTTATTTTACTAAAGTAACTACTGAATTATAACTTCCCGTGAGAAGTATAGGATAAACAGGTAGTGTACGATCAATGAGCACTCCGTCGTCATGGAAAGACTCAAGAGGTTAAGAGCGTTGGAAGCTTTTGTCCTAGTTTTTGAATTATTGAAAAGTTTGTAGTCTTTGAGCTTCGTGTAAACGATGCAGAATAACCTTTGATGTCAGTCACAATTTGAACTGGTGATATTTATTGTGTTCGCTATAATTCACTGGAGCGACTATCGGGGATAGGTTGTCGAAGTGGTTAAAGCATTGGTAAGTCTACTGCGTCACTCAATTGCGCACCTACAAGATTCTGGCCGCCTCGGTGGCCTAGTTGATAGCGTACCGGTCTTTCACTCCGAGGACCCGGGTTCGATTCCCGGCCAGGGCTTGGCATTTTCATACGCTATAAATCATCCCACCGTCTGCATTAGCCCAAGTGTACACAATAGTCGGACGTTAAAAAAAAAAAAAAAAAAACCTACAAGATTCTTAGTTCGAGTCACAGTTGCTCCCGTTGCTTTTCCCTTACCGTTAAGTCTGATCCCTCGTCTCTCATTGGTTTGGACGTTAAGCAGTTTAGACGGGACTTGAAGTGAGCGCCTATTTTAACCTCTAGATCACTTTTGTTAAAAATTGTTTTGTATTAAGTTCATACAACAGTTGTGTTCGCTTCATCGCATAGCAGTTCGGCTATATAGCGTAGATATGAATAAAGACGACCAGGATGAAGTGGGTTAAACAGATTTGTTGGTGTTGTAACAAGTGAAAGGATTGACAAGAGCGAACCTGTGGGTTACCCAAAAAGAAAACCAAAAACGATTTTCTGTGCAGGATACTTTGGAAAGAGTTTTTCTTCAGTATTTTGATTTAATACACCATTACACTGACCAATGTTAACAAAATACTGACAAATAATTTTACATGTAGGACGTAAAGAAAGATAGATATTAACTTTAAATTCAAAGGATCTTGAAAATCACAAATCCGTTGAAAGCCCAGAAGCGAATTTTTCTATCTCTTACAGGATTTTCTCTCAGTATATTTTTGCTTTTCCACATTCTTTTTGAAAAGTAAAACACTATTCGTCGGATACACTGTAATAACGGCAAACTCGGCTCAAGAAATAAACACCAACCCCCCCCCCCATACATTGGGATATAAAAGTTTACAGTGTCACAAAATCACCTTTAATCTAAAGAGATTTTATTAAAACTATTTTATGCCAATGTTTTTTTTCAAAAACATTTCCATAAACCGAGTTAAAAATGATGTTATTCTATTAATGTTTTAAAGTAATAGCGAAACGTGTTTTGTATAATTAGAAAAGACCTCACGTAAAACCAAAATATAATTCTATTTTGTCAATGGACAGCACTTGTCCAGTTCTAGCAGGAACTTATGTCGAACCGATATGTAAACATTTTGCTAAAAAATTTGATATTTTCCGGTAACCCAAGGATTTTACTACTGAATGTGAAGTATTGTGAACGTCTAAAGGTACAAGGGTAGGCCTACTGCTTTGATTCTTAATGCATGCATTTCTTCTATACGAGAACCTTTTGTTTCCGCTTTTAGCAGACTTCCGGCCGTTGAATGCACAACTTTGAACGCATTTACATCCAAAATAAAGCTTCAAAAGATCCCCAACTACTTTTCATTGTTCTTTTTCTTGTAAGACGTGGAAATCATTCGATAACACACACACACACACACACACACACACACACACACACACACACACACACACACAAATGAAAGATTTTTTTTAGAACAGACTTTATAACAACACCAAAACATTAAAATAAAGTTAATTAACTTCCCCACAATGACGTACATCGTACTTTTCTAGACAGATTTAAGCTACTAGACAATTTATAAAAATAGAACCGCAGCTGCAGTAATAGTTGAACAATTGCTTCAATGGGCGATGCTGTTGGAATACGATACCTGCTCGTGCAAAATCATAGTAATAACAGTAACAAGAAATAGTTTTTGCAACATCGTTTGTATCAATGTGGATGTACAACACTAACAAACCTTCAGATATGTTCGAATCTACATTTAAACTTCCAATTATATTTGTGATTTTCGGATGTATTTTTATGTTCGGCTTCAATTATATACGTGGTGTGTTCAGAAAGTAACGAGAATTTTTAAATTTCGCGGGCTTGGAAAGTCCGATTGTCAAATATTTTTTTTATTATGTTGGTATACATGCCTTTGAAGTATGATAAAACTTTCAGCCATTTTAATTGTTGACTTTGTCTGTAACAGCCACTAAGGTTAGACGTGTTTTTATAAGCGCGGCGATTTTCGTTTGTTAAAAGAAATGGATCAAAGAATTTGTATCAAATTTTGAGTAAAAAATGTAATAAAGCGTAACAAAGTGTGTGAAATGTTAACAAAGGCCTATGGTGAGTCTACTATGAGTAAAGCAAGAGTTTGCGAGTGGTGTAAGCGTTTCCAAGAAGGCCGTGAAGACGTTGAAGATTACGAACGCCCTGGGCGCCCCAGCACATCAACAATCGATGAAAACGTAGAAAAAGTGAAAGAAATGGTTATGAACAATCGCCGAATCGCAATTATATAGGTCGCTGATGATGTTGGCATATCGATTGGATCATGTCATGACATTGTTTCCAATGTTTTTTGTGTATGAAACACGTGACAGCCACTAAGATTAGACGTGTTTTTATGAGCTCGGCGATATTCGTTTGTTAAAAGAAATGGATCAAAGAATTTGAATCAAATTTTGCGTAAAAAATGGAATAAAGTGTAACAAAATATGTGAAATGTTAAAAAAGGCATTTGGTGAGTCTGCTATGAGTAAAGCAAGAGATTGCCAGTGGTATAAGCGTTTCCAAGAAGGCCGTGAAGACGTTGAAGATGACGAACGCCATGGGCGCCCCAACACATCAACAACCGATGAAAAACAACCGATCAACAATCGGAAAAAGTGAAAGGTAATGGTTATAAACAATCGCCTAATCACAATTAGAGAGGTCGCTGATGATGTTGGCATATCGATTGGATCATGTCATGACATTGTTTCCAATATTTTCTGTATGCAACGAGTGGGAGCAAAATTCGTTCCAAAATTGTTGAAATTGTTGAACAAAAACAGCGGCGAATAGAAGTTGCTCAGGAGTCACTAAATGAAGTCAACGACGATGCAGAATTACTGAAAGGTATTATAACAGGTGACGAAACATGGGTTTAAGGATATGACGTCGAAACTAAGGCTCAATCATCCCAGTGGAGGCATTCTGGTTCGCCAAGACCGAAAAAGGCTCGACAAGTGCGGTCGAATGTGAAGGTTATGCTCACTGTGTTCTTCGATATTAATGGCATAGAGTATCATTAATTCCTGCCACCAGATGAAACGGTCAATAAGGAGTACTACCTACATGTTCAACGCCGTTTTCGTGAAGCCGAAAAAAACGCCCGGATCTGTGGAAAAACAATTCGTGGCTTTTGCACCACGAATGCACCAGCTCACACTTTATCGCTTGTTCGTGAATTTTTTACCAAAAACAGTACTGTAACGATGCCCCAGCCTCCATATTCGCCAGACATGGCTCCGTGTGACTTCTTCCTATTTCCAAAAATAAAGAGAACCTTAAAGAGCCGTCGTTTTACAGCCGTAGATGACATTAAAAGTGCATCGCTGAAAGAACTAAAGGCTATCTCAAGGATCGAGTTTGAGAAGTGTTTCGAGGATTGGAAGAAGCGCTGGAACAAGTGCATAATCTCCAATGGGGACTATTTTGAAGGCTACAACATCAACGTAGAAGAATAAATAAATATTTTGTTAACAAATTTAAAATTCTCGTTACTTTCTGAACACACCTCGTATCAAGACACACTAAGAGAAATGTTTTAGTAAAAACACAGTAATATAATGTACGAAACCATAAAAATATTTAAAAAATATGTAAGCGGAAGAAGTAATAAATGGAATAGTCAAAAAGGTGAATCAAGGAAGCACTGAACTAAGAAATGTTGTCATACAACCATTGGAGGTATACAGCAATAGAGAAGAATGTAATTATTATGAAGAAGCTAGGAATACTGGAAGGATATAAAGTAGACCCCTTTCCAGTAATATTTTTATCAAATTAGACGTATGATAAAATTAAACATTCAAATTCACAGTATGCAATATTGTAATGTCTATAAATTACTTTTACATTAAACCAGCGTTATTTCGTGTTTTCACTGAATTGTTGGTTAATGCTTGTGTTATCAAAGTAAAATTGTTGTTGACATTATCTGCGGGTTCAGACAGTCACAAAACAATGTTCACAGCACAAAACTCTTTAGAAATGTTTTTATACCTAACTTTTTGACACAAAATTTCATTTTATTTCAAATTTGGTTTAATTTATAAATCTTCTTATACAACAAAAACTGATCAACTGATTTTAAAATTTTCAGATTTTCCGGATTTTAAAAGCTTCAGTAACGGGATTTTTTGGAAAAGTGATTTTTTTTTATTTATTTTTTATTAAGTAACCTATTTTATGATTAAATACTGCAGTTCAAATAGGCGCCAAAATTAAATTGCTTCTGTTATAATGTCAACTTAAAGCAGCCAATATGTTGATAAAAGATCCACTGAAGCTGCAGACCGATGCCATCTATATCGAACAAATTTTAATTGGATTGGAATATATTTTACAACTTGGAATATAAGAAAATTTTTAAGCAATTTGTGTTGGAAATTGAAATTTCGACAAAAAATTATAGGTTACTTTCCATCTTGAACACTGTTTGAAGTAAACTGAATTAATGCATTGTGATACTAAATGTGAATATTTTATGAAGGTAAAATTAAAATAAAATGCGATAAGCGACGTTTTGGTGTGCCATTGTAAAGCTGGCTGTGAAAGAGGCAGTAGAAATGTTCTCTTTGTGGTGAGATGATGTTATCCCGAACCTTTTGTAAGTGTGCTCTGTTTTACAATACAGGGTGGGCGGAGGGTACGGTTAATGAACTTCACAGGAATATAGGGGTTCTTTTAGAAATTGGAAATGCTTTTCGTTCAAATGTTATTGTTTGTTAAATTAGAATACGTTTTTCGGTTTGCATTACAAATGTAAGAATGTAAACATGCAAATTGTCTTTGCCGCAGCTTTTATTTTATTTTTAAAGAAATTCTCATTAAAACATATTAAAATCTCTGAAAATATAAACAGACAGAAAGTTATGCGGAGGATAGAAAAATGAAAAATACTCTTCAGTGAACATGTTGATAGCGTACTGGGCTTTCACCCCGAGGACCCGGGTTCGATTCCCGGCCTGGGCTTGGCATTTTCATACGCTATAAATCGTCCCATCGTCTGCATTAGCCCAAGTGTGCAAAATAGTCGGACGTTAAAAAAAAAAAAAAATTAAGATGAAATGATAAATGAGTTTTTTTGAATAAAGGTTGAAGTACGAACAACTAAAACCCTCGCTGTTCTATTTGAAAATTGAAAATTGAAATTTGTTGTAGAAATGTTGAACTCATTTAAACTGATATCTTCCAACGAAAAACAGAAGTAGGCAGCAGTACCACTCCCGCAATAAATGTTCACTTTTATTACACTTAGTTCTGACAAAGTAATTCTTTTTTGCAGTTGACTTATGAAGCAAAAATAACGCAGTGTTAGTTCCATCAGGTGAGCGAGACAGATGCGTTAGGAAGATTTAAAGCTACAGGTACAATCCTGTAAAATCAACGATCTAGTTGTCAAAGTTTAATTTATATTTCTGTCCCGCGACATTATTCAGACATGGAATCGAAATATACCGAGTCGGAGAAAATACAGACACTTGTATTTAGGTTAAATATAATTGCTGACAATGTACAGGATAGTCCAGAAGTATGCTAATTATTTTATTTCTATTACCGAATGGGATAAACCAAATATATGGGACATACCTCAAAATCAGAGTACAAAATTTGAAATAATGAAAGTTATGGTTTATAAAATAGGCAGTCGTGGGACTGGCCGACAAAAGTGACTACTTCTTTTGGCATGCCTGACTCTTTCACTATTATGATTTAATTAGCTGTTACCCGTTGCGGCTTCACCCGCAATTGTAATGTAGGTAATAAAAATTATAGTCGATTTTCAAAATCACGTGTACGTTCATTTCAGTTTAATATATTTCTAAATACAATATTATATGATTTTATGGTTTTTTGCCAAGACAGATTTTTGCTACTCGACACTAAAATAGGCTATAACTGACCATGGGAGAAGCACGGAGTCCCAATTGTATTCCTGCTACTCTTAATATCTGACCCTGTTACTTATTAATTGTCATTGTAAATGCCAACTTCAATGGAAACTGCAATATTTTAATTTGGAAAGGCAGGTTGTTTGGAATTATGAGATTGTTTCAATTAAAATCATTGCAAATGTAAGCTTATAAACAATAATTTTATAATAAATAAAAAAAACACACACATAAACTTTCAAATTTAAAATATTATATTAAGAATTATAAAATATTATTAAAACGTCACTGTTGTAACCTACAGTTAACACATATCACAAAACTGAATACTAAATAATTCAGTTGCACTGGGTAAGTAGAATAATGGCATTTAAATAATTATTATTCACACCTACCAATATATAATAACGTATAAAACGTTATTGTTACACAGTTAACACTTGTCATAAAACTAAATACTAAATAAAGTTGGACTGGGTAAGTAGTATAATGGAGTTTAAAATAATTTAAATATTTATTATTCACATCTACCAATATATAATAAACGTATAAAACGTCACTGTTACACAGTTAACACAAAACTAAGTAATTAAGTTGGACTGGGTAAGTAATATAATGGCGCGAACATACAAGTTTTCACTTCAAAAATACATTTTAAAACAAAAATATATATAAAGGCGTGATGCGTGACGGCAAACTGAATTTTTCCCGTGCAAAACATACGACCATACCCCGCCATAAGAAGTAGTATATAAGTATATGCTGTATATATAAGAGCGTGATGCGTGACGGCAAACTGAATTTTTCCCGTGCAAAACATACGACCATACCCCGTCATAAGAAGTAGTATATAAGTATATGCTGTATATATAAGAGCGTGATGCGTGACGGCAAACTGAATTTTTCCCGTGCAAAACATACGACCATACCCCGCCATAAGAAGTAGTATATAAGTATATGCTGTATATATAAGAGCGTGATGCGTGACGGCTAACTGAATTTTTCCCGTGCAAAACATACGACCATACCCCGCCATAAGAAGTAGTATATAAGTATATGCTGTATATATAAGAGCGTGATGCGTGACGGCAAACTGAATTTTTCCCGTGCAAAACATACGACCATACCCCGCCATAAGAAGTAATATATAAGTATATGCTGTATATATAAGAGCGTGATGCGTGACGGCAAACTGAATTTTTCCCGTGCAAAACATACGACCATACCCCGTCATAAGAAGTGGTATATAAGTATATGCTGTATATATAAGAGCGTGATGCGTGACGGCAAACTGAATTTTTCCCGTGCAAAACATACGACCATACCCCGTCATAAGAAGTGGTATATAAGTATATGCTGTATATATAAGAGCGTGGTGCGTGACGGCAAACTGAATTTTTCCCGTGCAAAACATACGACCATACCCCGCCATAAGAAGTAGTATATAAGTATATGCTGTATATATAAGAGCGTGATGCGTGACGGCAAACTGAATTTTTCCCGTGCAAAACATACGACCATACCCCGCCATAAGAAGTGGTATATAAGTATATGCTGTATATATAAGAGCGTGATGCGTGACGGCAAACTGAATTTTTCCCGTGCAAAACATACGACCATACCCCGCCATAAGAAGTAGTATATAAGTATATGCTGTATATATAAGAGCGTGATGCGTGACGGCAAACTGAATTTTTCCCGTGCAAAACATACGACCATACCCCGCCATAAGAAGTGGTATATAAGTATATGCTGTATATATAAGAGCGTGATGCGTGACGGCAAACTGAATTTTTCCCGTGCAAAACATACGACCATACCCCGTCATAAGAAGTGGTATATAAGTATATGCTGTATATATAAGAGCGTGATGCGTGACGGCAAACTGAATTTTTCCCGTGCAAAACATACGACCATACCCCGCCATAAGAAGTAGTATATAAGTATATGCTGTATATATAAGAGCGTGATGCGTGACGGCAAACTGAATTTTTCCCGTGCAAAACATACGACCATACCCCGTCATAAGAAGTAGTATATAAGTATATGCTGTATATATAAGAGCGTGATGCGTGACGGCAAACTGAATTTTTCCCGTGCAAAACATACGACCATACCCCGCCATAAGAAGTAGTATATAAGTATATGCTGTATATATAAGAGCGTGATGCGTGACGGCAAACTGAATTTTTCCCGTGCAAAACATAAGACCATACCCCGCCATAAGAAGTAGTATATAAGTATATGCTGTATATATAAGAGCGTGATGCGTGACGGCAAACTGAATTTTTCCCGTGCAAAACATACGACCATACCCCGCCATAAGAAGTAGTATATAAGTATATGCTGTATATATAAGAGCGTGATGCGTGACGGCAAACTGAATTTTTCCCGTGCAAAACATACGACCATACCCCGTCATAAGAAGTGGTATATAAGTATATGCTGTATATATAAGAGCGTGATGCGTGACGGCAAACTGAATTTTTCCCGTGCAAAACATACGACCATACCCCGTCATAAGAAGTGGTATATAAGTATATGCTGTATATATAAGAGCGTGATGCGTGACGGCAAACTGAATTTTTCCGTGCAAAACATACGACCATACCCCGCCATAAGAAGTAATATATAAGTATATGCTGTATATATAAGAGCGTGATGCGTGACGGCAAACTGAATTTTTCCCGTGCAAAACATACGACCATACCCCGTCATAAGAAGTGGTATATAAGTATATGCTGTATATATAAGAGCGTGATGCGTGACGGCAAACTGAATTTTTCCCGTGCAAAACATACGACCATACCCCGTCATAAGAAGTGGTATATAAGTATATGCTGTATATATAAGAGCGTGATGCGTGACGGCAAACTGAATTTTTCCCGTGCAAAACATACGACCATACCCCGCCATAAGAAGTAGTATATAAGTATATGCTGTATATATAAGAGCGTGATGCGTGACGGCAAACTGAATTTTTCCCGTGCAAAACATACGACCATACCCCGTCATAAGAAGTGGTATATAAGTATATGCTGTATATATAAGAGCGTGATGCGTGACGGCAAACACTTCAAAAACGAAAATAAACCCTATCCCGGGCAAAACGTTTAATTTGCAAATATAACATTGTTGTTTGAAATTATTTAGCCTGTATTGAATTAAATTTTAAGTGAAACAAACCAAGTTGGTTTTGAGAAATGGAGTATTACATTATTCCTTTTGTTAACTCAGGTTATAGAGAGCCCAAATATAGAATGTTTACTTAGAAACTAATAGTATCTACGAAGTTACTATTCCAGAAGTGCGTGATGTGACGACGCGACAACAAAACATCTGACACACCCGTTGTTTAATATACGCATAACTTAGACTTAACGAGTGGATGGATACACAAAGAGTGCTCATGTACGCATAACATTTCAATTTACTCTATACAGTTTTAAATTGGGCTGCAGAAATTAACGAAGATTACCGAACCGTAATCTCACAAAAAGCTATTTGAAAGATCTAAAAGAACATTTTTTTCCGGCGAAAAACCGTTCAGGTTATCATCGCCGTCACGAAGGATTAAAGTATATAAAAAAAATTAATTAAACAAAATTTAACTTAAGAAAAAAACAACAAAAACAACAACAACAAACTATAACAGTAAAAATAAATTAAAAATTTAGATAACAGGTATAGATATATTACACTTAAGAACTAAATAACAATAAATAATGAATAAAATTTAATAACAATTCGTAAAATAATGCAAAACATAACAGAAATAAAGTTTTTAAATAAAATAAATAAATAAAATAACACAAGAAATTACAAAGACAATAAATTAAATTTTATTTAAAACATTCAGACGATGAAGGAAGTCTAGAACCCGGTCAACGGCCGAGGCACTATCTCCCAACATCGTCTGCAAACAGTTGCTCAGACCACACATAACACGTACATTTTGAAAACCATCACAATCGAGCAGTATATGTTTAATTGTGATGGCTTCCTACAGAATTCACATTCAGGTGGGTCCCCGCGTCCCATCAGAAATCCATGCGTTAACATGGAGTGACCAATGCGAAGGCGGGTGATCACCACCTCTTCTCTGCGACTTGCACGTATTGACGACCCCCAAGGACGAACTGTATTTTTGATTACCCTCAATTTATTACTGCTTGTAGCTGCCCATTCATTTTCCCACTGTAGATGAATTAAATGTTTTACGTGACAAAGGAAGTCAGACACGATTACACGTTGAGTGCATGGCGGAAGAAAAGTTGCTTCCTTTGCCGCATTATCCGCTACAGTGTTTCCAAATATTCCACAGTGGCCAGGAATCCAGATAAATGATACTCTTGCACCTCGTAGTTCAAGTCTATGGACAGAACACAGAACATCTTGAACCAGAGGGTTTACCGAATACATATCCTGGATTGCCTGGAGTGCACTTTTTGAATCGGAACAAACTACGTAATGCAAACTATCGAATTCAATAGTGTTTAGAGCCTTTAAGATGGCAAAGAGTTCGGCTGTCAGTAGCATGGCTGCAGGGTGTAGTTAAAGCGGCATAATGCCACGGGGTCCCGCAAAAATAAACTGTACATATAATGTATTGTTACGTCTGGATTTATTTTTATATTTTTTTAAATTCTTATTTTATTTATTACAAATTTTGAACAACCACTTCAGTACATTTTTCTTGGTTATCAGATAGCTGAGTGTCTCGCATTAGGAATTAATAATAAATTAATTGTGTATCTCCAGTGAATGTAAATATATAAATTAAAATTAAAAAAAAAAGAATTTCAAACAGAAAATGAGCATAGCTGAGATATAGAGTGATACAAGCTTTTGTTTAATTTATAGTTAGTCCTTCTGAACTGAATTTAGCAAAATATCTTTTTAAATTTGGGTTTAGTTAATTGGTAAACATACAGTGAATGTTGTTTTCGATTGTTCGGTAATTGTTTCGTTAAAACATTTTATAACATACCAAAAAGCAATAACACAAAATATAAAAACACGTTAAGTATGAAAAATACGATTAAAATCGAAAATTAAAGTGACCCGCATAACCTCAAAATTGCCACCGCGCGAACGTAGGTAACGTGCTTTTTGAAAAATTATAAAAAAACATTTTGTTGTTAAGTAACTGACGGTTTCTGGGTGGTGAACGTAACTAGCATAGTTGCTTGGTGATAAAAACACTCTCATTAAAAAAAATAATAAATACTGAATAACTTGACACGGTGTTGGGTAAAAAAGCTATTTAATTAAGCTAGTTATCCTGTAGGTAATATGTTTTTTATCGCTAAAACGACAAAAAAATAGTATTTTAAAAAATACCACTGACGTAACTGATACGATGTTGGGTGAGTAGTGCCTATTAGAATGTGATAACACACATAGTAGATGTAGTAAACGATAGTGCCTTGGAGTAGTAACTCGGTGTATGAAATTTAATATGTTTAATGTTAACAGCAATGATTTCACAATACAGTTCCGTAAAACAGTCCTAGAAGTATAAAAAAATATTTTTCGCGGGTAAATATGTGTTAATTATATAATAAGTTATGAACTAAAACCAAAAAAATATATTCAAAAATCACTATTTGAAAAAATACTACACTGCATAAATACCGAACTATTTTTTGAGAACTTTTATATTTTACCATCATTATTATTTTTAAGAATATATAGGACCTACCTAATTACAAAAACCTCTCGAGTAGGTGTAAGAAAACAAGAGTTGCATATAACATTTCAACCAAATTAGAGCTGGTAGTTGATCTACGATAAACACATTAAGTTACCTTAGGTGTAATTATGTAACTACACATTTTGAAGTCTCAATCGTTCTATATGAAGTAAATTAATTTTCTCAATCATTGTACTAATAACTAATTATGAATATTAATATTATTAATGATTATTAAATCTCAATCTTTCATCAAAAGTAATAAATTCCGAATCGTTAATTATGAAGTTATTTAATTTCTCAATCGTTCATTACAAAAAACATCCAATCTTTCATTATAAAGTAATGATTTCTAAATCTTTTACTACTGAACAAACCAATATTATACTGACTGAAGTCACTGACGGAGAATAATTATTTGGCGTCTAACATAAACGTGAAGTTTTGTTATACATAGAAAAGCGTTTTCTTATAGAAAAGCCCAAGTAAAATCCATTAAGGGATCCTTCCCTTTGAAGTAAGTATGATTACACTCATTAGAGGTCTCAGATATTCAAAATTCACAGAATACTGAAGATTCAAACAGGAACATCGGAGGGACTAAGAAATAATTTTTGGCCTAAGGTCAAAATTCTCGCCGACTACAAATTACCCGGTGTTTAAATATTTGTAAAACATGCTTGGCAGCCTGTGAACCAACACGCCGATGGCATGTAAATATGTATTTTGTGGCTAATTTATTTCTTTGCTTTCATAACTTAACTGCATTTTCAACAAGCAATATTTAACAGAAGTGTTTTGGGTGTTGCCAACTTTAGTAAATTTACTGTTTACATGTCATTGTATTTGAAACAGATTTTTTTAGTTTGCGTAGCCTAAGTACAGTATTGTACTCAATTGTCTTTTTAAACGAGTTCAGCTGATTTTATAAAGATAAAGACAATTTGATAAAAAATACGTAACCTAACAAAAGCGAATATTATGAAAAATAAGAAGCGAACGAGGAATTTTTTTGAAGTTACTGGGTGAAAAATAAGAAGCGAACGAAGAATTTTTTTGAAGTTACTGGGTGAAAAATAAGAAGCGAACGAGGAATTTTTTTGAAGTTACTGGGTGAAAAATAAGAAGCGAACGAGGAATTTTTTTTTAAGTTACTGGGTGAAAAATAAGAAGCGAACGAGGAATTTTTTAGTTACTGGGTGAAAAATAAGAAGCGAACGAGGAATTTTTTTTACTGAGTTACTGGGTGAAAAATAAGAAGCGAACGAGGAATTTTTTTGAAGTTACTGGGTGAAAAATAAGAAGCGAACGAGGCATTTTTTTGAAGTTACTGGGTGAAAAATAAGAAGCGAACGAGGAATTTTTTTGAAGTTACTGGGTGAAAAATAAGAAGCGAACGAAGAATTTTTTTGAAGTTACTGGGTGAAAAATAAGAAGCGAACGAGGAATTTTTTTGAAGTTACTGGGTGAAAAATAAGAAGCGAACGAGGAATTTTTTTGAAGTTACTGGGTGAAAAATAAGAAGCGAACGAAGAATTTTTTTGAAGTTACTGGGTGAAAATAAGAAGCGAACGAGGAATTTTTTTGAAGTTACTGGGTGAAAAATAAGAAGCGAACGAGGAATTTTTTTGAAGTTACTGGGTGAAAAATAAGAAGCGAACGAGGAATTTTTTTGAAGTTACTGGGTGAAAAATAAGAAGCGAACGGGGAATTTTTTTGAAGTTACTGGCGTTTGGTATTAAATACAAACTTCCTGATTACTCTAGGCCTAGGGTATGTGACGAGGATGAGCAGACACGTAGGCTGCAAGTGATGACAGATTTTTCACACTGATAGAAACAGTTTCTTTTGGCAGCCATTTAACGAACAAAACAGTAATTACGTGTACTGATGACGTAATAGCAGATGGGACAAAACTACGTAATGCGTTTAAAATATGGGCTTCTAATTGGTGAAGGAAATTGACAACATCAATGGAATCTAATAACAGCTGTCCATCTACAGCAGTGTCAAAATTCGGATTCCATAAATAAGGTGGAATTTATGAACTAAATTTTCAATGTCGAAGGAATCTTGTAATCACTTCCGTAATTACAGAGGCTAATCGATTAATTAATGGGCAAATCTGTTAACTGATTCGAGTTTTCATCGAAATACGTCAATGTGAAAAATTTCAAATCGATTATTCAGTGAGAAGGGCTCGACGCATCGGTTAGGCTGCTGCGCACCTCATGGTTCTTAGTTCGAGCCGCAGTTACTCTCGTTTGTCGATAAGCCTGTGCAAAAAATAGGCTTAATAATGTTCAATTATTTCCTAACAAAATTAGTTTTCTACGGTATTGAAAAAAACCATACACCTTCGGATCATAAAGCTTTGTACGCGTTTCACAACTCAAACCAGAAATAAATAAATACAAAACAAACTTAGATGCGGTCGAAGAATATTCGGTGACACGATTTGCCCCGTTGCGTTAATTAATTTCGAATTCAGTAAAACCAGAGGCATCGTTTCGATGAATTTGGGCGTATTTGCCACCATAACTTTACTAGTAGGGTATGCCACCATAACTTTAACATACAACACGGGGTATTGTTAGAGCCGAGACATAATGCAGGAAAAACTTCAAGATGAATTGCTATATACTAGGTAACTAAGTATTGGCCCATATAAAGCTTATTCGGCTCTCTTTTTGCATAAACACTTCTTTCAAGGAAGATTTAATTCAGAATACTTAAAACTGCTTCCGAGCACTAGCTCGGACTGTATCGATATGAAGTCGGACTGTATCGATACATGAAGTATATGTATCGATATGAAGTATCGATATATAGACTGTATCGATAGTATAGATAAGAAGTACAGTTTTGAAAATACAAAATAAAAACATTCAGAAAGCGACACACACACACTGTATTGACGTATAACGGTAAATAATCGAACAATGGTTGAGATTGTTTATAGAGACTTGCGAAATTAAGTGCTTCCGGTTCTTGTAAGTGATTAGGCCTATCAATAATTGATCACTGTAGACAAAGCGTGTTGTGTTCACTTTGTAGCCACAGCTCGAACATTCATTACAGTTACACAGGGTGTGCAGTAAGTACGGGGCAAGCTTTCTTTTATCCACTACAAATTTAAGTACTGTATTACTAAATACAGTTCAAGAATGAACTGAAATAACAAAAGGTTGCATATAAAAAATGTACTATTTTTAATTTATCGTTTTAGTTATTCACAGTGCTAAGTACAAAGCAAGTATAGTGATCGTGCAAAACCTATCTTGCGCGATTTATGTATAGCCTATATCTTTAAGTCCCCAAAATGCATAAATAAATAGTTCACTTAGATCCGATTTTAGTCCGATTTGGCACAAAAATCGATTTTGGTTGTACAAGTTTGTTAACCAGCAAAACTAGTTTAACAGTTTCAAAAAAAAATCATAACGTTTTTGTATTGAATATGTCTGACTGTAATTTCACTGCCTTACATTAGCATTTTGGAACTAAAATATTTTATTTTATTTTCGTATTTTCAATATATTTTGAAATTTTAAAATGCTAATAGCCTATAAGCAAATTTAAATGTTGTTTTTGACTTCCTTACTTTTTGTTTGTATCTTCCAAACAAGTTTTTTTAAATAATCGAAGTTTCACCATTTTTATAACAATTTTTCATTCGCTTGAGTAAGCCAGCTCGCTTAAGTTGCCACTGTTAAGTTTAGTAAGATAAAAAACATTTGTAGCAAAATTATGACATAAACTTTTACACATGCAATCAGCAACTTGTGCCACTTTGGCGTAAGCAATGGAAATAATGCCATATAGGGTAGCACTGCGGCATACATGAAGGAATAGTCAGGTGGGGGGGGGGTGTACACATTAGCACGATCATTTGTACAGAGGCTCTTAAGTCAAGAGATACTTGGAATATTTGGCAATATATTCACTGCAAAACAAGAAGAGAGAGCGAGAGAGAGAGAGCGAGAGAGAGAGAGAGAGAGAGAGAGAGGGAGGGAGGGAAGCAGTTGGTTGCTCTAAGAGCATTCCTTGTCCACTTTGAAGTATTTATCAAATAGTTTAAGCGGTTCAAGTAACTCAAATTCATGACGTTTTGGAATTTGAATCTTTGTATTTTTCGAGAAAAAATTACAGTCCCAGTTAAAAATTAGATTACTTAATTGCCATATAAATACAAATTAGTTTTTTTTTATTAGAAGCAAATTTAAAGAAGTAGATGACCAAACAAAAGTCATACACGTGCTTTTATTAGATATATGTTTTATATACCGATGTGCAAGCTCAGCACGAATAACCTATCTCTCTATGTACATAAATCAATGTCCTGACTGATCAACGCACTCCCCAAACTTTAGTAGGGCCTACCCCCTCCTCATGTAGGCATGCACTAAGAAACCAAAACGGGTACAACTGTTTTATCGGAAAAATAAAACAGGTTTTGTCGGATTTCCTTAAAACTTAATATAATGAAATACATTTTTCACCATTTTCCAAAATTCATCCCATAAAAGGATTAAAAAATGAAGGAAATTTTAAAAAAGCATAAAATTTTGCATTGAAAAAAGTATTTTTTCCGATCATATATTCTAGACGAAAACTCTGAAACACAATTAACAAAACACGTATTTCAACAATTTTTTCCCGAATTCATTCGATTCCAATTTTTACAAGAATAAAAATGTAAAAAGAGGTATAAATGTTTGCATTGGGGAAAAATATTTTTATCGGATTTTTTCAAACTAAACAAAATATTCTAAAATACAACACAAATTATAAAGCACGTATTTTAGCATTTCCTATAATTCATTCCCTAAGAGAGTAAAAAAGGAATATAAACGTTTGCATTTGGGAAAAAATATTTTTTTTAAAAATAAACATAAATACTCTAAAACACAAATAACGAATCATGTATTTCAGCATTTTTCGGAATTAATCCCCTAAAGGGGTGCAAATATAAAAAAAGGTGTAAATTTTTGCAGAAAATATGTTTAATCTAATTTTATTGAACTAGACAAAAATATTCTAAAACAAATTATAAAACACGCATTCAACATTTTCCAATGTTCATCCCCTAACGGGTAAAAAAGAGGTAGATTTGTCTTGACTGACGTAGATAAATGTACAACCAAAACCATTATAGCCAGAGACTTGAAATTTTGAAAATACCTTCGTATTATTATGTAGCTTGAACTAAGAAAGGATGCTATAAAATTCCTAAAGAAAGGATGCCTAAAATGATAAAGAAAGGGGTAGAAATATTTTTTTGGAATAAATATGTTTTTGGTCAGATTATTTTGAAGACTAACATGAATACTCTTAAACACAAATTATAAAGAAAACATATTTCATCATTTTCCGGATTTATCTCCTAAAAAGATACACATTTTAAAAAGAGGTACGCCTATTGGCCCAAATGTTTGCATTAACAATAATATTTTAAAATGCAAATTACGAAACACGTACTTAAGCATTTTCCACAATGTATCCTCCAAGGGCCAAAGGGCCAAAACGGTAAGGGTAAGGTAAAAAGAGCAAACAAGATGTATCAAATTTTACACTGAAAAATATTTTTTTATTGGATTTTCTTGAAAATTAACAGTTGTACACTAAACGACAAAAATAATGAAATGAATTTCAACAATTTCCTGACTTTATTTTCTAACGAGGTAAAAAGGAAATATAAAATAATAATCAAAGCAAAGAAAATAAATAAAATTACCTTATAATAAAAAAAATAAACACACATTTCAGTATTGTCCAAAATTCATTCAACAAAAAAATTAGATATTACACACACGCGCGCACGCGCACGCACGCACACACATGCACACATTTGAAGGGCTTAAATACATTCATTGTGTCAATAAATTTTCAAAATATATTCAAAACTGTTCAAAGTACATATGTACTCAGGTGAGCCGACTGCTTGCTCTGAGCATTGCCTGAATAAAATTGTAAATTTTCTTGATTATTAATTAAGGCTGTTTGATCGGTACGATCTGTCATACCTGTAAGGAGCCCATAGCTTCGTAAAGTCCGAAGGGAAGTTTTGGGATCGACTTCTCTACCCTAAGTAAGCTAGCAATTTGACAGACAAATTTTAAATAAATAAAATGCACTCATAAATATTGTGTAACTTGTTATGCCAGCTACGCGGTAGCAAGTAGGTTGCTACACTCGCTCGCTCTCTTCCTTACAGGTCCTCCGATGCAAAGCACACTTCCAACCATCACCACAACGACTGTGTTTTGCCTCAAGTAGGTTGCTACACTCGCTCGCTCTCTTCCTTACAGGTCCTCCGATGCAAAGCACACTTCCAACCATCACCACAACGACTGTGTTTTGCCTCAAGTAGGTTGCTACACTCGCTCGCTCTCTTCCTTACAGGTCCTCCGATGCAAAGCACACTTCCAACCATCACCACAACGACTGTGTTTTGCCTCAAGTAGGTTGCTACACTCGCTCGCTCTCTTCCTTACAGGTCCTCCGATGCAAAGCACACTTTCAACCATCACCACAACGACTGTGTTTTGCCGCACAACTTATAAAGAAAGTACTAATCATGAACAAAGTAGACCTTCTTAAGACCTATTTAAAATAGATCCATGTTTTCTAGACCACTAGGTCCAATTTGTGCGTGGAGACTGAGCCAATTAATTTCAAACTTTGATAAATTTAGGCCGTAACGTTTATAAATTCAACAATTGGTTAATTAATGAAGGTCGGAATTATTTGTTTAACATTAATTTTTTAATTACATGAAACATAATTGTTTATTCACGTTATTGCGGTAATATATTATTAATTTATACGTGTTGTTAAATACGTTATTAATTTACATAAATAAACGAAATATATATTGTTAGGTATAATAAACAAATAAATTTATTTTTTTAATAAAATAGCGTGTAGGCCTACGTATAGCTTAGCAAATTGCAACTAAACTTGTATACCGTTTTGTATGTATAAAGTTTCGTTCTAAAAAGTTCAAAAGTACCTAGCTTTATTATATAGTTTTTATTACACAGTTTATTATATAGGTTTATTTAATAGTTATTTGTTAGTTTTTTGTAGTTTATGCCATATTTTCAAAATATATACATTTGCAATTTTAACGTTTAACTAGTAGTAGGTTGTTCCATTGTAAAATAACCAATTGGCCTAAAGCATATTTTAAAACCGATTTTGAAGAAGAAAATGAATTTCACAGAAAAATGAATTTTGTATTTTCAAAGTAGTTTATAAGTTCAAAATTTAAATTATGCAGATATTTTATTGTTGAATACGATACTAAAAGAAATTGTTTACGTTATTGTAAGATAACAAAATAAAATATGTTAGATATTTCCTTACAAGGAATTTTATTTTGTTTTTTGATTGTGATAAAGCTTATTTATGTTTAAGTAACTACAGTATTGCCATGCTTTGCAATTAACATTGATTTAATAATACAAAAACGCGTTCGTATCGGCTACCCTGTGTGGGGTGGGGGTGCGGGGGGGTGGAAGTGTATCCGCAGTCCGGTGTTCGCTCGTCGCTATCGAGTGCCGCAAACTTCCAGCTTTCATTTCATGTTTTCATTTCAGATTCGATAAATTCATTCAGAACAGTACAATAAGCCACTGAACACAACACAAGTTTTAGAGATTCGGCTGATTTTTCAGTAAAAGTTAAGGCTATAGCTTGTTTTTAGAAAGTGTGGGGTAAATTCGACTTAATTTTTGATGAATGTTTTAAAATCAGGTTGGAAAAAATCCAGTTTTTGTTTATTTTGTAAAGTTTTTTTGGAAGAATTACAAATAAAATTAAACTTTTCTACAATTAAGAAGTACTCCGTTAGACGTAATGAAAGTATACGTGAATGCTAAATTCCATCGGATGATAAATTTGTTTAGAGTATCTACCTGTCTGCCTCTTTGTCTGTCTGTCGGCCTGCCTGCCTATCTGCCTGCCTGTCTGCCTCTCTGTCTGCCTGACTACCTGCCAGTCTGTCTCAATGTCTGTCCGCCTGCCTGCCTGTCTAACTGCCTGCCTATATGTCTCTGTTTCTACGACGGAGTGTCTGTCTGCCTGCCTTTGCCTGCCTCTCTGTCTACCTGTCTGCCTGCCTGTCTGCCTGCCTCTCTGTCTGTCTGTCTGTCTGTCTGCCTCTCTGTCTGTCTGCCTGCCCATCTGCCTGCCTGTCTGCCTGCCTATATACCTGTCTGTCTGCCTGTCACTATGTGGGGATACGTAGCCTTCTGTCAGTCTATCTTTATGTCGGGATATTTTCTCTTTGTTTCTATTATTAAAACTTATTATTATTTCTCATTATTATAACTTCGTTTTTATTTAATGTAACTGTCCTTTTACTTTTAAGTATTAATAATTACAAGAATAAAATTGTAAATAATATTTTTTTACTGAACTTGTTAATTTTATTGTAAATTACTGAGACGTTAAGTGGAAGAGAGGACCTGTTGGTCCTAACGTCTTCTCAAATAAATAAAGGCAAACAATCAATCTATTTCCGGGGAATCTGTTTGTCTGTTTGTGTACTCAAGCAAAAATAATTTGAAATCTCCGAACACAAACGTAGACATAACGTTATGTCTATTAAAATAATGTTTTTCAGTTTTAAAGTAAGGATGCGAGAATGGTTGACAGAAATTTTAAAAATCGTTTTAAATCGTTTTGAAAGATATCACTGACTGATCATTATTTTGTGTTTTGCTTTTATAAAAATTTAATGTTTTGTAGACGCTTACAGTTGTTAAAGCATTTTACGAAAACAAAAAAGGTAACGGCCTAATTTATACAAAGAGCTTGTCAAGTTTGTTTATAGTTTTTAATTTACTCAGAACGTAAATTCATTTTACTGTGCATTTGGATTCCGGCTTGGTTATGTGAACAAAATAACCAGTTGATTTAGACATGCGTATAACAATAATACATTTATTTTAGATTTTGAAAGTGTAATAAAAAAAAACAGGCAGACAGACGGACAGGTAACTCTTAGTTGAGAAACATAAATACATTGACAACGGTTTAAAAGCAAACTGATGACAAAACAATTAAATTAGCAAGAGGTATTATTACGAAGGGAGAGTGTTTGTTAGGATAGGATTAAACACAATAAAGCCGGCTTTTCCTCTCTCCCTTTGCCTTCATGACCCATTCACTACAAAACCGATATACCCGATCAATATATTCCACAAAACAAAGGCATAGAAAGTGCAAATACAGTCGACACGAGGACAGTTCCATGTTGAAACCAAAGGTAGACGAAACTAATTCGTAAAGGAATTTTAAAAATAACTGTTTTATTGCCCGGTTAACCAAAATGGTATGTCATGGGTTATAAAATAAATACTTGTATTTATGCACGTGTAACATCTAGAACACATAAAAGGTCACTTACAGTCGAAATAAAGCATGCCACCTCCTATCTAGTGAGCTATTAGTTGTGGAGCAAAGCTGTTAAATGTACAGACTGAATGAAGATTGCCACCTACTATCTAGTGAGCTATTAGTTGTGTAGCAAAGCTGTTAAATGCACAGACTGAATGAAGATTGCCACCTCCTATCTAGTGAGCTATTAGTTGTGTAGCAAAGCTGTTAAATGCACAGACTGAATGAAGATTGCCACCTCCTATCTAGTGAGCTATTAGTTGTGGAGCAAAGCTGTTAAATGCACAGACTGAATGAAGATTGCCACCTACTATCTAGTGAGCTATTAGTTGTGGAGCAAAGCTGTTAAATGCACAGACTGAATGAAGATTGCCACCTCCTATCTAGTGAGCTATTAGTTGTGGAGCAAAGCTGTTAAATGCACAGACTGAATGAAGATTGCCACCTCCTATCTAGTGAGCTATTAGTTGTGGAGCAAAGCTGTTAAATGCACAGACTGAATGAAGATTGCCACCTCCTATCTAGTGAACTATTAGTTGTGTAGCAAAGCTGTTAAATGCACAGACTGAATGGAGATTGCCACCTACTATCTAGTGAGCTATTAGTTGTGTAACAAAGCTGTTAAATGCACAGACTGAATGAAGATTGCCACCTACTATCTAGTGAGCTATTAGTTGTGTAGCAAAGCTGTTAAATGCACAGACTGAATGAAGATTGCCACCTCCTATCTAGTGAGCTATTAGTTGTGTAGCAAAGCTGTTAAATGCACAGACTGAATGAAGATTGCCACCTCCTATCTAGTGAGCTATTAGTTGTGTAGCAAAGCTGTTAAATGCACAGACTGAATGAAGATTGCCACCTCCTATCTAGTGAGCTATTAGTTGTGTAGCAAAGCTGTTAAATGCACAGACTGAATGAAGATTGCCACCTCCTATCTAGTGAGCTATTAGTTGTGTAGCAAAGCTGTTAAATGCACAGACTGAATGAAGATTGCCACCTCCTATCTAGTGAGCTATTAGTTGTGTAGCAAAGCTGTTAAATGCACAGACTGAATGGAGATTGCCACCTACTATCTAGTGAGCTATTAGTTGTGTAGCAAAGCTGTTAAATGCACAGACTGAATGAAGATTGCCACCTACTATCTAGTGAGCTATTAGTTGTGGAGCAAAGCTGTTAAATGCACAGACTGAATGAAGATTGCCACCTCCTATCTAGTGAGCTATTAGTTGTGGAGCAAAGCTGTTAAATGCACAGACTGAATGAAGATTGCCACCTACTATCTAGTGAGCTATTAGTTGTGGAGCAAAGCTGTTAAATGCACAGACTGAATGAAGATTGCCACCTACTATCTAGTGAGCTATTAGTTGTGTAACAAAGCTGTTAAATGCACAGACTGAATGAAGATTGCCACCTCCTATCTAGTGAGCTATTAGTTGTGTAGCAAAGCTGTTAAATGCACAGACTGAATGAAGATTGCCACCTCCTATCTAGTGAGCTATTAATTGTGTAGCAAAGCTGTTAAATGCACAGACTGAATGAAGATTGCCACCTCCTATCTAGTGAGCTATTAGTTGTGTAGCAAAGCTGTTAAATGCACAGACTGAATGAAGATTGCCACCTCCTATCTAGTGAGCTATTAGTTGTGTAGCAA
>CM040188.1:1962500-1967500 GCA_022606455.1 Callitettix versicolor | reverse complement strand
GAGACTGCTGCGAGTGACTGTTACAACGTACGATAGTTGAGCGAGACTGCTGCGAGTGACTGTTACAACGTACGGTGGTTGAGCAAGACTGCTGCGAGTGACTGTTACAACGTACGGTGGTTGAGCGAGACTGCTGCGAGTGACTGTTACAACGTACGATAGTTGAGCGAGACTGCTGCGAGTGACTGTTACAACGTACGGTGGTTGAGCAAGACTGCTGCGAGTGACTGTTACAACGTACGGTGGTTGAGCGAGACTGCTGCGAGTGACTGTTACAACGTACGATAGTTGAGCGAGACTGCTGCGAGTGACTGTTACAACGTACGGTGGTTGAGCAAGACTGCTGCGAGTGACTGTTACAACGTACGGTGGTTGAGCGAGACTGCTGCGAGTGACTGTTACAACGTACGATAGTTGAGCGAGACTGCTGCGAGTGACTGTTACAACGTACGATAGTTGAGCGAGACTGCTGCGAGTGACTGTTACAACGTACGGTGGTTGAGCAAGACTGCTGCGAGTGACTGTTACAACGTACGGTGGTTGAGCGAGACTGCTGCGAGTGACTGTTACAATGTACGGTGGTTGAGCGAGACTGCTGCGAGTGACTGTTACAACGTACGATAATTGAGCGAGACTGCTGCGAGTGACTGTTACAACGTACGGTGGTTGAGCAAGACTGCTGCGAGTGACTGTTACAATGTACGGTGGTTGAGCGAGACTGCTGCGAGTGACTGTTACAACGTACGGTGGTTGAGCGAGACTGCTGCGAGTGACTGTTACAACGTACGATAATTGAGCGAGACTGCTGCGAGTGACTGTTACAACGTACGGTGGTTGAGCGAGACTGCTGCGAGTGACTGTTACAACGTACGATGGTTGAGCGAGACTGCTGCGAGTGACTGTTACAATGTACGGTGGTTGAGCGAGACTGCTGCGAGTGACTGTTACAAAGTACGGTGGTTGAGCGAGACTGCTGCGAGTGACTGTTACAAAGTACGGTGGTTGAGCGAGACTCCTGCGAGTGACTGTTACAATGTACGGTGGTTGAGCGAGACTCCTGCGAGTGACTGTTACAACGTACGATAGTTGAGCGAGACTGCTGCAAGTGACTGTTACAATGTACGGTGGTTGAGCGAGACTGCTGCGAGTGACTGTTACAAAGTACGGTGGTTGAGCGAGACTGCTGCGAGTGACTGTTACAAAGTACGGTGGTTGAGCGAGTGACTGTTACAAAGTACGGTGGTTGAGCGAGACTGCTGCGAGTTACTGTTACAACGTACGGTGGTTGAGCCAGACTGCTGCGAGTGACTGTTACAAAGTACGGTGGTTGAGCGAGACAGCTGCGAGTGACTGTTACAAAGTACGGTGGTTGAGCGAGACAGCTGCGAGTGACTGTTACAAAGTACGGTGGTTGAGCGAGACTCCTGCGAGTGACTGTTACAACGTACAGTGGTTGAGCGATACTGTTGCGAGTGACTGTTACAAAGTACGGTGTTCGTGTAACAAAATTAATTTTGGACTTTGAAGGTTATATTTGTAAGCAATACACTACCCTATTAGTGGCTCTCTTTTTGAAATCAGCTGACTATTTAAAGGCTGTATTTAATCAATCGTTAAATAGACCAACAGTTAATTTACCAACACTTAAAAGGGTATCTTTTAAAACGTACTGAAAGCTGCCTAAGTTTCTACATCCCAATCGGTGTAAAACTCAATCACTTATTAGGGTTAGTTTTTTTTTAATTTATAGACTAATGAAATGAATGCATTAATCAGATCCAATGACGAAACTGAATTATTTCTGTATCAGTGAGATACTATTGTTAGTTTCCAAATTTGTGCATTTGCATTATTAATTTAATTCCGGAAACACAATCAGGAATATCGAATATCCGGTGTTACGGTAATTCCCAAATATCTGAATAATTCTGTTGCCAATTGTTAGCCAACAGTTTGTTAGCAAAGAATTGACGCAATTCCGAACTTTACTTGAAACCGTAGCAAATCTTGGTCGTCATTCTTCACAAACGCGTTTCTTACTGGTGCCAGCAATATAACTTTATATATAGGCTATACTATGGATATGTCTGTATGGATAAAATAGATACAAACAGATGCATGCAAATGTTTTATACAAAGTCTGCAGCACTGATGATTATATATAAATTTCATAATTGTTCATAATTTATAACAAGTGAAAAATGAGTTCGAAATACGCATAATAACTAATCAAAATAACAAATAGGTAATTGTTTTTGATTTTTAAATAGTATTTTTTCACGTTTTTAAGGGACATTGAACATTTACTTTTGCCTCTTCTAATTGTTTGTTATGAAACCACCGCTGCAGGTGTGCATGGCGTTTAATGTAGAAAGACAAAAAGTTATAAAATTGAAAGTAAAACGAAACGGTCGTATTGAGAGGATATTTGATGGGCCCCGCCCCTAATACCCGTCCGACACGCGTGGGTAAACACATTCCTTTTTGAGCCACGCGCATAGTTTTACATCCCCCGACAATACTGCACATTCTTGCGGTAAAAACTACATAGCCTACAAGCAAAGGTTTTTTATTATTTTTTATTTCAACACTAACAGATTACATTGCATAAAAACAAAACAAAAAATTATATTTCATAACTCTGTATTTAGTCACATGATATTTTTAAATGTGTTAACAAAACTGAATTAATATTTCATTATTTTAAGGCAAAACATTAAAGATAATGTATCACCGAAGATAGATGCTTGTTAACGATGAAAATGAATTGGGCGTGTTACCAACAATATGGGTGTGTTAGAAAAGATAAAAGCGTGTTACCAACAATAGTAGTGTTAGAAACGATAAAAGCGTGTTACCAACAATAGTAGTGTTAGAAACGATAAAAGTGTGTTACCAACGATAGAGGAGTATTACCAACGTTAGAGGCGTGTTAAGAACGATAAAAGCGTGTTACCAACGACAGAGGAGTATTATCAACGTTAGAGGCATGTTAGGAACGATAAAACGTGTTACCAAAGACAGAGGAGTATTACCAACGTTAAAGGCGTGTTAGGAACGATAAAAGCGTGTTACCAACAATAGTAGTGTGTTAGAAACGATAAAAGCGTGTTACCAACAATAGTAGTGTTAGAAACGATAAAAGCGTGTTACCAACAATAGTAGTGTTAGAAACGATAAAAGTGTGTTACCAACGATAGAGGAGTATTACCAACGTTAGAGGCGTGTTAAGAACGATAAAAGCGTGTTACCAACGACAGAGGAGTATTATCAACGTTAGAGGCATGTTAGGAACGATAAAACGTGTTACCAAAGACAGAGGAGTATTACCAACGTTAAAGGCGTGTTAGGAACGATAAAAGCGTGTTACCAACAATAGTAGTGTTAGAAACGATAAAAGCGTGTTACCAACAATAGTAGTGTTAGAAACGATAAAAGTGTGTTACCAACGATAGAGGAGTATTACCAACGTTAGAGGCGTGTTAAGAACGATAAAAGCGTGTTACCAACGACAGAGGAGTATTAAACGTTAGAGGCATGTTAGGAACGATAAAACGTGTTACCAAAGACAGAGGAGTATTACCAACGTTAAAGGCGTGTTAGGAACGATAAAAGCGTGTTACCAACAATAGTAGTGTTAGAAACGATAAAAGCGTGTTACCAACAATAGTAGTGTTAGAAACGATAAAAGTGTGTTACCAACGATAGAGGAGTATTACCAACGTTAGAGGCGTGTTAAGAACGATAAAAGCGTGTTACCAACGACAGAGGAGTATTATCAACGTTAGAGGCATGTTAGGAACGATAAAACGTGTTACCAAAGACAGAGGAGTATTACCAACGTTAAAGGCGTGTTAGGAACGATAAAAGCGTGTTACCAACAATAGTAGTGTGTTAGAAACGATAAAAGCGTGTTACCAACGACAGAGGAGTATTACCAACGTTAAAGGCGTGTTAGAAAAGATAAAAGCGTGTTACCAACAATAGTAGTGTATTAGAAACGATAAACGCGTGTTACCAACGACAGAGGAGTATTCCCAACGTTAAAGGCGTGTTAGAAAAGATAAAAGCGTGTTACCAACAATAGTAGTGTGTTAGGAACGATAAAACGTGTTACCAAAGACAGAGGAGTATTACCAACGTTAAAGGCGTGTTAGAAAAGATAAAAGCGTGTTACCAACAATAGTAGTGTGTTAGAAACGATAAAAGCGTGTTACCAACGACAGAGGGGTATTACCAACGTTAGAGGCGTGTTAGGAACGATAAAAGCGTATTACCAACAATAGTAGTGTGTTAGAAACGATAAAAGTGTGTTACCAACGTCAGAGGGGTATTACCAACGTTAGAGGCGTGTTAGGAACGATAAAAGTGTGTTACCAACGACAGAGGGGTATTATCAACGTTAGAGGCATGTTGGGAACGATAAAACGTGTTACCAACGACAGAGGAGTATTACCAACGTTAGAGGCGTGTTAGGAACGATAAAATGTGTTTGATAACACATTTTCATTGGTTCATGAATGAATCAATGAACGAATTAGTAGGGTTACTATTGCACTGCAACGTTTTTGGATATATTTTGTTTCTTTTATATTCACACACACACACACACACACACACACACACACACACACATATATATATATATATATATATATATATATATATATATATATAGAGAGAGAGAGAGAGAGAGAGAGAGAGAGAGAGAGAGAGAGATTTAACAACCGTCGAAATGTTAGCTTGTTGTCAACATAGGTCGTCATTTCAAGATACCGGGTGTAGGTCTTACCATGATGGCCGGTATGTTGTACAATTAATGTACTAGTAGACCCTACTATGAATATATTTTTCGTTTAAACTAAGTTTGATTAAAATCGTTGAAGCAGATTTTGAGAATATCCGACTTGTAGGACTTTTAGACCATAAAGAGCCTAAAAAGACCATACAACTCTTCGGATATGAGCAAAACAGTCCGGTAAATGCTTTTAGTCGCCAGT
>CM040188.1:1912500-1957500 GCA_022606455.1 Callitettix versicolor | reverse complement strand
TTATATTTTCTAACTATTTTAAAATAAACGTTTTAACTTTGTAACAACATACGTTAAATTAACATCGGAAATAACATAAACATAAATAACGTTTATACCGTAACATAAATTTAGTGATATAAATTTATAGTAGCTTTTAGCAAAGCTAAAATAAGTGATTAATAATTGTGTGTGTGTGTGTGTGTGTGTGTGTGTGTGTGTGTGTGTGTGCGTGCGTGCGTGTGCGTGCGTGCGTGCGTGCGTGCGTGCGTGCGTGTGTGTGTGTGTGTGTGTGTGTGTGTGTGTATAATGTACTCCAAGTTATAATGTATTTAAGTTATATTTACCGAAACATATTTCAAAATAATAGAGAAACTTTTATTTTACTTCTTTGAAGCAAAAGAAATTAATAATTAATAAGCATATTCAAAAGGGCCTTTGAAAAACTTGTTTCTGGTTTGAAAATATTTTTTCACGGTACAAAGTCACTCGGAGGTATGCTAACAAAGTTAGTAAAGTTAAAAATAAAATGGAACAACCAAGAGCATATAAAACCTCTCATATTTTGTGTTTACCTTCAATTACAATTTTAAATTCTTAATTACACTGATACTGAAATATAGTTAACAAGACTTTGAAAAAGGAGAAAGTTAACTTGACTTTGAAAAAGGAGACAGTTATTTTTCAACAGAAATTACTTACATAACCTTTTCATATTTAGTGGTGCGTTTCCATTGCCGATTATGACTCTTAATTACTTTTTCAGGGACAGTTCAATTATATATTGTTATATTTATATGGATTGTTTGGGCCAATCTTTACGTTAAAAGTAAAGTAATACAGAGGTAAGGGGAGGGGTTACCCAATCTTATCTTAGTTCAGTTCGTAAATAACGGGCATCTAGTGCGGTGAGTGATTGCAACGTGTCTGCCTCGAGCTCGAGTTGCCTTCGACGGATCATACCTAATCATACAGTCCACTAAGTTACACTGCCGGTAAGATTAGACTTAGTTAACGTTAATCGGCTAACCGCCGCTCCATAAAAATAGTCCCACCGGCCACGGGTAATCCACCTAGCTTTGTCCAGCTTCGAAAGTAATCATGTTTATTTATTGCTTCCAGTAAAATATATGAAATAACAGTGTATATGACAGTTTTTGTGTGACAGTCTGGCTCGTGTGCTATTCTGCTCTGCGGGAGGTACAAGAAGGACAATCTGAGAAAGAAGCAATAGCTAAACAACTATTGTTTTACAATTGCTAAGGAAGTTTACAAGTTTGATTTATACAGTCAGCTTCGTTCTGCTACGAGTGGGCATATACGTCTTTAATATTTAAACTCAACTGCAAAGCGAACAATGTGTTTTGAACGAATCAATTCAGCGGGGGCAAACAAAGAATCCCACGTCATAGTCTTGTTTGTTTTTCAAATCATTGGCGGTCTACAAATTATTGAGTAAGTTGAGGTTGTGTTGATTAAACATGGTGCAATATTTCATTTAGTTCGCTGTGAAGGTGAACCAAGGTCTCTCGGCATTTTTCTACCGTAAATGTTTGAACTTATTATTTGTAAATAATATGTAACAAAACTGATGAAAACATGCTTTAATAATCGTATAAAAATATTTGTGGCATTAAAATTTTTTTTCTAAAAATTTAGTCAAACATTTTGAAAAAAGTGTTCGCCACCGCTTTAATTTATATAATTTATACACAAAGTATAAGAAAAGTATTTTAATAGTAAAAAGTAGTTTATGATCTTCGTTTTCATAAAGTACAAACATATGTTTTACGGGCATCCGATAAATACTCAATCAAATTTTTTTAAAGATATTTTTTGTTTAGAAACCCATTAAAAATTAATAACAACCTAATTTCACCAAAATCAGTTCCGTAAATATAAATAAAATGTTGTTGAAATGTAATATGTCAGTGATGAATAGTGTCTTACTGCTCTTGCTTACAAGCACGGACTTAAGTCTTCTGCATGTACAATGTAAACGTACACCTCTCCCTCACTCACTGGTGTATATACGAGGGTTGATCAAATATAAACGAGACTGACTTTCTAAAAACTTTTCCGTTGGACATTGAACTCTAAAGGGTGGCGTTTCAGGTAGCCTGGGAGGTTTGGGACGGGCGTAGACGGGCAACATTTCCGTTCGGACCCTTCAGTATAAAACTATACAATGAGTGAGAGTGAAGTGCACGTTTCCGTGGAGCAGAGAATTATTATTAAGTTTTTGGCCAAGGAGGGGGTCAATCCGACTGAAATCTTTCGTAGATTGACGGCTCAATACGGGGACAGGACCCTGTCAAGAGCTCGCGTTTTTGCTTGGCACAAGGAATTCGCCGAAGGGCAGGAAGCAGTAGAAAACCTGAATGCCAAATCACGATCGTCGGCCGGGAAGGTAATGGCCACTGTATTTTTCGACAATCAAGGCGCCTTTCACGTCGATTTCCTCCATCAACGACGCACAATAAATGCACAATATTATTGCGATGTTTTAGAGGCCGCAAAACAGTCTTTTCGTAGGAAAAGGAAATCTAAACCGGCGAGAAACGTCATTCTTCTTCACGATAATGCCCGACCACATTCGGCGAATGCTACGAGGCTTAAACTCGATCAAATTGGCTGGGAACCAATGGAACATCCCCCATACAGTCCAGACTTATCACCCTGCGACTATCACCTGTTTGGGCCACTCAAAGAGGCGCTTGGAGGCCAGCGTTTCGAAGACGATTCTGCGGTGGAGACCTTCGTGCTCCAATGGCTCAATGAACGCCCGAGAACTTTTTACGAAGATGGAATTAAAAAACTTCCAATCTGGTGGGAAAAATGTGTTACTCGTGCAGGAGACTATGTAGAAAAATAAGTTGTATCAAGAATAATTTGTAAGTAAGCAATAAATTTTTAAAAAAATCAGTCTCGTTTATATTTGATCAACCCTCGTATTTAGAGATATTATTGAAAGCAGCATTACACTATAAGCAGTAACCATCAATTCAAAGGAAAAAAATGCATTTGTTTTTATTTAATATTTTAAAAAACACTTATCTACTAAGTTTACAGAGACTTACATGAATTTAGCATTTAAATCAAGCAATAAAACTTTGATCGACACTAAACAAGAAATATCAAAATATTCGAATTTTGAAACACGTTACCAAGTTTAATTTAGTGATAAAATTTGAATTTTTTAAAAATTTGTTTTGAATTAAATCTGAAATACCATCGTCTACAAATACGCACGTACAGAACACTTGTGCAACTATATTGCATACTTTGCCCCTGCTATGAATTGTCTATTTTAAGCCCTACTTTATTGAACCGGATAGACTCGCGTAGACGGCAAGAATTCTTACGCGCTCAAATAACTTTATTGTTGCTAATCTTCTTTAATAATTTTTTTAACATTTCAATTTTTTTCCAGAAACATTGGTGTTTTTTATAAAAACTTATCCAAATAAATAAGAAACAAATAAATAAGTTTATCGCTGACATGATGGAAGCGAATTTCCAAACATTAACAAAATTAAATAAAATCAAATAAAGCAAATTTTGAACGCGCACGAATATTTCCAAGTATGTACCAGAGCACCGTAATTTACAACTTACATTTTTTTAAATATGGCACTGTCATAATTAACTTTAAAATCTGCAGAAATTAGTATCTGTACTTTAAACAGACATTACAAAAAAAAATTAATCAAAATAAAAAAATACGATTTTCTTCTTTTTTAATGTCCATTATATTTTATCTGAGCATCATACTTGTTCCCAATCCAAAGTATCGGGCTGGGTTTTACTATGACGACTGCTTCGTAGCACATTTCAATTAATAACATGCAATGTTTTAATCATCAAATTCGCATCTATTGTAGAAAATGTATGTTATGTAGAAAGGTTAACTTTATTACTGAAAGGCGCACTTTACCGAATCAAGAACTACCCCTCAGACTTCGATCCTCCCCTAAGGCTATTTATAAGTAATTACCTCGAGATGCCATTTTACTCTATTGTACGCGAAAGGAAGTTTTAACATCGGAACACATTTTTATTTTAAATTATATGAAGGCAAAAATAAAGGAGTGAGAATAAAGATTTCTGAAATTAGTCAAACAGTTGCGTTGAGAATAAAATAAAATAGGAAATTGTCATGAGAAAATAAGAAAAGTAATTTATAAAATTGTTGATAGTAAACGTACTTAAACACGTCCTTAAACACTTAAAAATAACGTACGACTTCTAATCGCAGTAAAGCGAGAGTTGCAAAAATAAGAGCACTGTCTTATTTTTGAAAATACGAAAATAAACTTTAAACGACAAAAGTGTAGGCTATAAGGTACAAAAGTTTTCGTTTTAAGTTATGGAACTGACCAGGTAGTTAAAATTTATATTAACTCATTTGATAACATAGCTGTATATGTAATATGTGGATATATGTGATTTTAGAACCCACACTTTTGCAATTTGATTCAAACTTTGCACAAATGACAAAGTGTGCAAGTTTATTAACCAGCAAAATTTATTCAACAAGAAAAAATCACGGTCATTCTAAATCTAAAAAATAATCAAATAAATAAGAATTTTTAATTTCCACACTCCAATGAGAATGACTTTGGGGGGGGGGTTTCTTTTCTTTTTTGAAACACTGATTATGAAATCAGATTTTTAAATAAGTGTAGTAGAAGACGATTGTTGTGATATTGATAATTTTTATTTTTAAATCTTATTCTTTCAGGTCATCAAGTGATAGGCAAAATTATGTGTTCCAAAATGTGTCAAAAGTGAAGTGATATGCCTATAGTTAAAAACACAAACATCTTTTGTGTTGTGTTAAAACATAACACAAAGCAAGCATTAAATACAGCGTGCTAAAGTGCTAAATACTTAAAATTATGTGTTTCAAAATGTGTCAAAAGTGAAGTAATAGGCCTATAGTTAAAAACACAAACATCTTTTCTGTTGTGTTAAAACATAACACAAAGCAAGCATTAAATACAGCGTGCTAAAGTGCTGAATACTTAAAATTATGTGTTTCAAAATGTGTCAAAAGTGAAGTAATAGGCCTATAGTTAAAAACACAAACATCTTTTCTGTTGTGTTAAAACATAACACAAAGCAAGCATTAAATACAGCGTGCTAAAGTGCTGAATACTTAAAATTATGTGTTTCAAAATGTGTCAAAAGTGAAGTGATAGGCCTATAGTTAAAAACACAAACATCTTTTGTGTTGTGTTAAAACATAACACAAAGCAACGCCTGAAAGGTCAATATGACCGTAGCGATGTCCGCTTGTTTAATTCTAAATACACTGTTACAACTTGACAGTGGCCAAAACATGAATTATATATACTGTATCAATCCTAATCACATTAAAACTGAAACTAACATAACCGGTTCAATTAAACATGAGAGTATCAGCACTAACGTTACCTCATCAACATTTGAAAATATGACTTTCCGTTGCAATCAGTATTGAAATCTGAATGTTTTTTTTTTAAATTAAAACACTAATTTATGAAGATTTTGACTGTGATTATGAAAATGTTGGCACCTAATAAAATGTAAGGTAACAATATGAATACCTTGGACATTTGAAACTTTTAAGTTTCACTGAACGCGATATGGACCCTCACTCGTCAAAATGCTGTTTTAATAACTTCACGCTGATTAAGACATTAAGTGGTATCCATTTTGAAACTGTTTATTAAACGTTCTTAACGAAGCATATTATTGGCAAAACAAGTGAGAAAAGCTAACGGTATTAGCTAAATTCGAACCTGCGTAAAGGTCTTAGTTCCCTCAAAATGCCCGCTGTAACCTACTACTAACTACTAACTGATCAACGTTACGTGTTGAGATGAGGATGCGCAGTAGTATGCGTGGTGAGTAGGTCACGTTTAGGATCAATGAACAAATTCTGCCCATGCGATATTAAAATATTGTTCACGGAAACATTACTTTTGTGTGTTTCCCAAATTTTATTGCAGTTGATTTTTTGTAGAAAATTATTTTGAAAAAAAAAAACCTTAAAATAATGCCTCACTTGAACATTTTTGCACTCTGTTTTCTGGAAATTAAATTCTCTGAAGTCCCTCGGCCGGTGGGAGTATTTTTCCTGCACTTTGTTTACAAAACGTTTCTATTTTTGTGCAGAAATAAACAGCAATTAAGTAAATAAATACAGCCCAGGTAGAAACTGGAAACATATTGGACATTTATAGCTGTTAAATAACACAAGTATCAGCATCAGCAGGCTGTTATTTGGCATCGGAGCTCATCTGGCACTCCTGCTCGTACAGCGAGCAATTTTGCAACCGTCCGCCACTGTTGCGTCGATGTATCGTCGCCTCTGAAATCCCGTTGTAAGACAGCACTCAATCTTTATAAATCTTCGCCATTATTTTATTTGGTCAGTACTAACGTGTATATGTTTTCCGTTTGGTCTTTTTATAAATTCTTTGTCTGTCTGTCTGTCTTCTCTCTCTCTCTCTCTCTCTCTCTCTCTCTCTCTCTCTCTCTCTCTATATATATATATATATATATATATATATATATATATATATATATATATATATGATAAAATAAAAAATGATTTAGAAGACAGGACGTGGGACTCGGGTCTGGGTCTTGCACGATCGCCACGCTAGTAACTAATTTTGCAATGAAAATTCAGTAATAATTGAATAACTGGCAACAAAAGCTATGTGCAGTCTACACCATTTTACTGCAGTACATTATGCACTGTTTTTAACACTTAAGTTTTAACGTGTTTTTTTAAATAAAAATGTGTTTACTACAAAAGTAAATTTTGTTTTCAAATGAAACTCCGGAACGAAATTTTCTCCAAATCAACTGCAATGTTTGGGTACGGAAAACCAATTCCAAACATTAAAATGTGTTAAGTATAACATAAATGTATACTTCAGGATTTTGTTGAAAATATAAGAAAACTTACTTTCCGCATATTTAACTTGTATTACTCAAAACAGGTTTTACATTTAGTGGAACAAAATTGTATTTATTCATGAAGTGTCCGTACAGACCTTCCAAGAGGGCACTTTTTTAACGGAGCCGGAAGTACGATCAGTATTTGCATTTCCGTTGAACTGAAGTAAAGCGCAATAAAGGCCAAGTTTTGGATTACAGACTACGGAAACCGCAGACTTCTAATCAGCGCCCATACAACACCGTCAGCGTGTCCCGAGTTACAAGTAATTATAATTAACTTAATTCAAATAGCAACGCTAAGTTCCGGAATTTGTCTACCTCAGTGCCATGAAGAACACTTTGATTCTCTTTAGAGAAAGTAACGTGACAGACCAATAAAATTTAGAAATTTAAATGTGTATGTAGCTTATATAACTGCTTATTTTCTAATTAAAGATAATATAAGTATGTCGACAAGAGAATGAAACAAAAATGTAAATAGGGAAGTTCCGACTTAAAGAAAAGTTAACTTTGAATTTTACACAACTAAAATTTTAAACTTAAAAAGTCAAAATTCGATTTAATATTTTGAAAGAAACATCTAAGTTGTTTGTTAAAAATTTTAATTTTAGAGCAGCTGTAGTAAGACAAACACAAAAGAGCCTTCGAAGTATTTATACATTACATTATAAGTAGGACCTTACATACAAAAGTAAGTAGCTCTTATCTAAATCTCCGGATGCAGCATTATTGGACCAGAAGCGGTTTGTACACTAATGTATACTAAAAAATATTTGTCACGTATACAATAACGTGACGTTATTTTGGACGAGTTCACAATAACTTTGCGCGAGAACTGCACTTTTCAAAATATTTAAAAAAATTCAAAATTACAATTTAAAATGTTTTTTGTCAGTATTCTTCCACATGATTACCAGCTGACTGACCAAGAAACTATTGACTGTAAGTTAGATTACTGACTCGCTGCACTCTCAATGAGATACAGTTATAACGTTTTTAAATTAAATATCACGGAACACCGATTCTGAAGCTCTATCACCGAAAACTCGATCTAATGACTTAAAATCTGTTACTGGAATTGCCTTCAAATTCTTGTAGTATATGAATATATATAATATTTTTAGTAGATTCATATAGGCCTGCTCGAGTAAAACTAAACACACTAAAATAAACTCAGTTTTCCGTCAATTTTCCGATTTAGTCTTTTTGACATTATTTAAAATTCATTAAATGACGGAAGTCTTGGCCAAATCCTGCCAATAGATTTTCCAGTTTTTCCAGATGACCGGCTACATTTCATACAATTCAGATTGAACGAAGTTGTACTGGCTAAGCGTGAACAAATCTTTTATTCACGCTACAGAACACTTGCGCAGAATTAGATCAAAGAGAAAAACAGATAATCGTCAAAACAAAAGCAAACAACCCATGTGGACTGTATCACAGAGAAGAGAATATAGCCTAACCTCAATGGTTCCCAGCGGAGCATGCCTAAACACCCCACGCGTCACGTGGCAAAGGTAGTTAGACGTTTTGAAATCGTATCAGCTCCTGGTAAACATTAAAGACTTTGACTAACGTGAAGCTAGTGGCTTGGAAAGTGCCATCCAAGAACCGAGCTTATATATAACGGCCGGTTAACTTCACTGAGCATATAACACATCAAGGTTTAGCAGTGAACTGATCAATTCTTTGTGTATTAAACCAGACGTTAAATCCTTTAATGTTTAAAACTTGTTCAAGGTGAATCTCTCATTAACGACAGAGTTGAACGAGCTGTTATTTTTGTGTAATCAAGCGTTAAATGTAATTGGCGACTCAAAACTATATTAACATACTCGCATTACCTTTACTTAGTGCGAATTCATGTAATATTAAATGTAATTCAATTTTACTAGCGGTTTTAACGTCTTTAATCGAACTGCTAAACACATTTGAAGTTAAACTTTACAGAAGAATGTAGCAAATCAGATAATTCTACTGTCTGCAGTTATATGATCCAGACTGACATTTCGTATTTACATCAAAAATGTGTAAAGGATGTTGACTGGACAAGGCCGTATTAGATTAGTACTGTAATAATACTTTAAACTAAAATTTTGTTTAATTTGTGTCCTACCTTGATGAGTTTGGCCATAGTTTTTGCTCCATGATAACAAGGCGGCAGGCAGTCTTCGAGATGTCCTGAAGGAAGAAAGGGAACCTGCGTAGTACTCGACGGATAACACTTCCGCAGGAGACTGTTCCCAGTAGTTTTTGTCGGCTGATGGTTACTTACTTTCGGCCCGCCTATAGTCATAACACCCGTGTTGGACCTCTTTATACCGACTACGACATCGTTGTCTCCTTCTTCTCCTTCGGCGTCTTCGACCAATGGGCTGACGGGCCTCGCTAAGTTTCCTCCTGGACCGAACGAAGGTACAGGCAGTAGAAAACTCTCCTGAAAAATTTAACAAGGCATGTTATATCTTTTTTAACACGAGCTTCTGTCAATAAGAATTAATTAAAATTGTATTTTATACAATTATTCATATTAAAATTTTGCTATAGGATTCATCAAAACTCCCCCAGGATATAACAAAGGACATTAAAAAAAGGAAATTTAAAGATCGTATTTTACCTTAATTATTAATCATTAACTTAGAACTGTTTTTACGTGAATTGTAAAATTGTTCTCTGATCTGTGCAATTTCATGACAGAAATTTGAACAAAATGAGCAGATTTTAAGAAATATGCCGATCCAAACTTACTATACGTTTTGTCATTATAGCAACTTATACTGTTATGTTATTACTAGTAATTACTTGACTATAATTTACTTTACTAGTAATTTCAAGTAATTACTCAGTACTTCGAGTGCCAGTCCCCTTGCTGCATTTGCTACACTTCTGAGGTCTGAGGCCTCGATCTGTTTTTGAAAGTTGCCATTTTTTAAATTGCATAACAGAGCAAACAATATAAAATTAATAATTATTTAAATCTATCTAATCTAATCTAATCATATTACGAATATATTTCTGAAAGTTTGTGTGTTTGTTTGTTTGTTTGTTTATTTGTATGTTTGTTTGTTTGTTATTCAATCACATAACACTGACCAATTAAGATATAATTTGGTACAAATATAATTTAAGTATCTTAAATACACGTAGGCCTATTCCCGTTATACAAAACGTCATTATACTACTTACCCAGCCCAAAATAATTATTAGTTTTTAGTTTTGTGGCATGTGTTAACTGTAGTTATTTACTGGACCTGTGATTTAGTTACCTGAGATGAACATAGATTCAATCCTATTTTAAGAATCTTAATCTGTGTTTTATTTATTGCAAAATTATTGCTTTTAATGTAACATTTTCAATATTTTAGTTGAAATTTTTTTTCAAAACTGACTTTAATTTGTCAATTTGTGTTGAATTTTCAATATTAAATGTAAAAAAATCCCTACGCAAAGTGCCAATTGTAAGGTAGTATATATATTTGTGTAATTACCATATGAAAAAATGGTAAATATGCAGTGTAGCATTACCTGGATTTTTCGATATTTTTGTTACTAAAATGCTATATTATGTGCCCAAAAGCAAGAATCCAAAATATGAAAGCACGAGAAGTACGATAAAAATCGAGAATAAAAGTGACCAACATAACCTCAAAATTGCTACCCGGCGAAAATCAGTAACGTGTTGTAAATCGGTAAAACAATAAAAATACGTCTAACACGGGTTTTGGGTGATAAGAAACCCATTTTTTAAAAGAATACTGCATAACCAAACTGACACGGTTGTTGGGCCTATCACGGTGATACGTGAAAAATCCTTTATATTTTTTTAAAGACTACTACATATCCCAACTGACACGATTGTTGGGCCTATCATGGTGATGTGTGAAAAAAAATCTTCATTTTTTTTAGAATAATAAATAACCTAGTTGACACGGTTGTTAGGCCTAACACGGTGATGCGTGAAAAACCTGTATATTGTTTTAAAGAATACTACATAACAAAACTGACACGGATGTTGGGCCTATCACGGTGATGTGTGAAAAAAACCTTTATTTTTTAAAAAAATACTACATAACCTAATTGACACGGTTATTAGGCCTAACACAGTGATGCGTGAAAAACCTTTATATTTTTTTAAAGAATACTACATACCCTAACTGACAAGGTTGTTGGGCCTATCACGGTAATGTGTGAAAAAAACCTTTATTTTTTTTAAAGAGTACTGAAACCTTAACTGACACGGTTGTTAGGCCTAATATGGTGATGCGTGAAAAAACCTTTATAATTTTTTAAAGAATACTAGGCTACATAGCCTAACTGACACGGTGGTGTGTAAAAAAACATTTATATTTTTTTAAAGAATACCACATATCCTAACTGACATGGTTCGTGGGCCTATCATGGCGATGTGTGAAAAAAACCGTTATTTTTTTAAAGAGTACTCCAAACTTAACTGACTCGGTTGTTAGGCCTAACATGGTGATGCGTGAAAAATCTTTATATTTTTTTAAAGAATACTCCATAAGTTAACTAACATGGTTGTTAGGCCTAACTCGGTGATGCATTAAAAAAACCTTAATTTATTTTTAAAAAAGAGTACTCCAGAACCTAACTGACACGGTTGTAGGGCATAATACGGTGATGCAGGAAAAAAGCCTTAATTTTTTTTAAAGAGTACTCCATAACTTAACTAACACGGTGGTGCGTTAAAAAACCTTTATTTTAAAAAAAGAAATTCACCATAACCTAACTGACACGGTTGTTGGTCCTAACACGGTGATGCGTGATCTTTAATGTATATTACGATTGCGGGAAAAGCCGTGACGGTTAACAGGTAATCATATTATATTTCTGAAAGTTTGTTTTTGTTTATTTGTTTGTTATTCAATCACACTTTAACTACTGGACAAATTGAGATTAAATATGGTATGAACACGGTTTAGGTATCTGAGATAAACACAATACTATTCCAGTTTAATTGAATAATAGTGACTTTTTAATAATACTGTATTTTATTAAAATATGACAGGACCCTGTTTTAGAGTATCGAGTAGCAAAAATGTATATTTCTTGGCCGAAAACCATAAATCGTATAATATTGTAAATTGAAATCTATTAAAATGAAATGACCTATTCTGATTTTGAAAATCGACTTATATTATAAATATTAAAATTTAGTTATTTAAAATGTTATTTTAGCGTTCAAAATTACAATTGAAGGAAGTTTACCCGAAAATTAAACACTTACCCACAAGCCGTGAAGAAACATTTAGGCCTACCTTTCCATATTAACATTTGCGATAGCTAGTTTCGAAACTTTGAAAAGAAGTTTATTTGTGGTTTGTCCTCACTTGTGCCTCAACACACTCACGAATATATTCGTCTTTTTGACTTAGGCTAGAAAGAGTAGGACCCAAATCGTTTATTAAATCTTACAAGCTGATAACATCGAATTGTTAGCGAATTCCCACAGGCCTACATGTGTTCTAGCCTTCAACGTGATTAAAATCAGGCAAAATATCGATTTTATTAATAGCATGCCAAAATCGTTCAACAGTTTCAAGGTTGTGGCCATTTTAAATCTTTCATGTTCTTAAAAATCCGATATCACCACCGTAATCAGCGTAAAGCCTGCTTATATATGTCATAGTGTCGTAGCTTCAATGTAATTTGAAAGTTAAAAAGGCCAATGCATTCTGATTTTATTTCATATTATGATGTTGAATGGAGATTTACAAAAAATGTAAGATTTAGAAGTTACTTTTGTAAAATCACCTACAATTTTTATTTAATCTTGTTCGCAAATACAATTGGAAAATATATATATTTGCACAGAATGTTAGTCACAGAAGCACGAACATAAAGCTCCGTTGGGCCACAGATAAGTAATTAATAATGACACCGGAATTACCTTTATCGCCGCTGTAATAATCAATTACCAAAGGAATTTCAATTAACAAAGTAAATTTAACAGAGTCTATAATTAGCGAATAAGCCCGGATAATCACACTAACTTTGTGCGGCTGTGGGGAACTTGAGACAGAGGTGGTTTTGGTTAGGTTATATAAAATAGTAACAAGCGCGTGGTTATATGCTTAGTTTAATAAACGTAAGCAACACACGCAGGTCTCGGTGGATGCAGGGTTAGGTTAGGTTAGGTTATATAAAATAGTAACAAGCGCGTGGTTATATGATTAGTTTAATAAACGTAAGCAACACACGCAGGTCTCGGTGGATGCAGGGTTAGGTTAGGTTAGGTTATATAAAATAGTAACAAGCGCGTGGTTATATGATTAGTTTAATAAACGTAAGCAACACACGCAGGTCTCGGTGGATGCTGGCCGACAGGTTAGGTTATATAAAATAGTAACAAGCGCGTGGTTATATGCTTAGTTTAATAAACGTAAGCAACACACGCAGGTCTCGGTGGATGCTGGGTTAGGTTAGGTTAGGTTATATAAAATAGTAACAAGCGCGTGGTTATATGATTAGTTTAATAAACGTAAGCAACACACGCAGGTCTCGGTGGATGCAGGGTTAGGTTAGGTTAGGTTATATAAAATAGTAACAAGCGCGTGGTTATATGATTAGTTTAATAAACGTAAGCAACACACGCAGGTCTCGGTGGATGCAGGGTTAGGTTAGGTTAGGTTATATAAAATAGTAACAAGCGCGTGGTTATATGATTAGTTTAATAAACGTTAGCAACACACGCAGGTCTCGGTGGATGCAGGGTTAGGTTAGGTTAGGTTATATAAAATAGTAACAAGCGCGTGGTTATATGATTAGTTTAATAAACGTTAGCAACACACGCAGGTCTCGGTGGATGCAGGGTTAGGTTAGGTTAGGTTATATAAAATAGTAACAAGCGCGTGGTTATATGCTTAGTTTAATAAACGTTAGCAACACACGCAGGTCTCGGTGGATGCAGGGTTAGGTTAGGTTAGGTTATATAAAATAGTAACAAGCGCGTGGTTATATGATTAGTTTAATAAACGTTAGCAACACACGCAGGTCTCGGTGGATGCTGGTTAGACAGGTTAGGTTATATAAAATAGTAACAAGCGCGTGGTTATATGATTAGTTTAATAAACGTTAGCAACACACGCAGGTCTCGGTGGATGCTGGCCGACAGGTTAGGTTATATAAAATAGTAACAAGCGCGTGGTTATATGCTTAGTTTAATAAACGTTAGCAACACACGCAGGTCTCGGTGGATGCAGGGTTAGGTTAGGTTAGGTTATATAAAATAGTAACAAGCGCGTGGTTATATGCTTAGTTTAATAAACGTTAGCAACACACGCAGGTCTCGGTGGATGCTGGCCGAGGTTAGGTTAGGTTATATAAAATAGTAACAAGCGCGTGGTTATATGCTTAGTTTAATAAACGTTAGCAACACACGCAGGTCTCGGTGGATGCAGGGTTAGGTTAGGTTAGGTTATATAAAATAGTAACAAGCGCGTGGCAGGTCTCGGTGGATGCTGGCCGACAGGTTAGGTTATATAAAATAGTAACAAGCGCGTGGTTATATACTTAGTTTAATAAACGTAAGCAACACACGCAGGTCTTGGTGGATGCTGGCCGACAGGTTAGGTTATATAAAATAGTAACAAGCGCGTGGTTATATGCTTAGTTTAATAAACGTAAGCAATACACGCAGGTTTCGTGGATGCTGGCCGACAGGTTAGGTTATATAAAATAGTAACAAGCGCGTGGTTATATGATTAGTTTTTTAGGTACCTTATGTGTTTTTCGCCACCAACATTTTCGTATAAAAGATGTTTTTAAATTAAAAACAATTCCCTTCACTAACTGCTGCCACGCGCAGTTAATGCGTGAAGTCCAGCTTTCCCCACTCAAGAAGTCCATAACTTCCACTCTATCCAGCAAGTTAAGAAATAGACTCCAGCTATCTCCTTCTTAATTTTTAAAAACGGAACATATCGCAAGGAAATGGGACAGATCTATTTTTTGTTAGTTACACAGAGAACATAATAAGTCACATCTTAGCTCCAATAAACCCCTGCATTTCTCCAACTACATGTCCGCATGCAGATGATTTTAATTCCCTGAATAGTTGAGTTGCTGAAGTATTATCGATACTGTAATGAAAGCTTTCCTTCACACGCTCCGATGTGTGCATCAGCATCAGCATCAGCAGTATCCTCTGGTATGGCTGTCTCCAAACTGAGCTCATTAATACAATTTGTCACTTCATCAAGCAGTATATTTTTTACTGAATGCAGTAAGTTAATCATTTGTTCGGCATTCTCCCATCTGGCATTCTTAAGATCTTACTTTAAATATATAATTTAAGTACAGATCCAACGTAAGCAAGAAAACAGGTTGTACTCTAGTTTCTGTCATTAATAAAACTCAGTAGAGTATGCTGCAGCAAAATATATAAACACATATATTCTTTATACACTCTTCTGCCCCAGACCCAAGAAAGATCTGCAAACCGCATAGCTCCTCCTTTGCCGAAAAACATATTATTTTCTAGCATTTGGTTCCATACATAATTTAAACCTACTTTGGGCTTCAGCATTTTTCTTTCAGATGTTGATTTAATGATATCTGCTGAGTTAGTTTAATCCCTAGATAATTTCACTGTGTGACTACATTTACTACTGAGTTAATATCAACATAGTGATGCACCATAAGTCCCTATGAAGGACACATGTCTGAACCTTCATAGCTCTTCGAAAAATGCTTTAATTCAAAGCGGCCATTTTATATTCAACACTGTCACAGATGCAAGGTGCTACATCATTTCATCGTGAATAAAGTAAAATTTAAAGATTTATAGGTCTACACAAAATATTGTGTCAGCTTTGCTTTTGTAGGTAATTGGGCCTGAAAGCTAGGAGAAGTGGCACAAATACTACCAAGCAAAAACTAACAACTATTATTAATTGTTAGTTATTTTTTCAAAATACATTTAACCAATTCGTATAAATACATTTTACCATAAAGTAAAATTTAAAGATTTATAGGTCTACACAGAATATTGTGTCAGCTTTGCTTTTGTAGGTAATTGGGCCTGAAAGCTAGGAGAAGTGGCACAAATACCACCAAGCAAAAACTAACAACTATTATTAATTGTTAGTTATTTTTTCAAAATACATTTTACCAATTCGTATAAATACATTTTACCATAAAGTAAAATTTAAAGATTTATAGGTCTACACAAAATATTGTGTCAGCTTTGCTTTTGTAGGTAATTGGGCCTGAAAGCTAGGAGAAGTGGCACAAATACCACCAAGCAAAAACTAACAACTATTATTAATTGTTAGTTATTTTTTCAAAATACATTTTACCATAAAGTAAAATTTAAAGATTTATAGGTCTACACAAAATATTGTGTCAGCTTTGCTTTTGTAGGTAATTGGGCCTGAAAGCTAGGAGAAGTGGCACAAATACCACCAAGCAAAAACTAACAACTATTATTAATTGTTAGTTATTTTTTCAAAATACATTTTACCAATTCGTATAAATACATTTTACCATAAAGTAAAATTTAAAGATTTATAGGTCTACACAAAATATTGTGTCAGCTTTGCTTTTGTAGGTAATTGGGCCTGAAAGCTAGGAGAAGTGGCACAAATACCACCAAGCAAAAACTAACAACTATTATTAATTGTTAGTTAGTTTTTCAAAATATATTTTACCAAATTCGTATAAAGTATAATTCGTATAAAGTATAATTCGTATAAAGTATACATTTTACCATAAAGTAAAATTTAAAGATTTATAGGTCTACACAAAATATTGTGTCAGCTTTGCTTTTGTAGGTAATTGGACCTGAAAGCTAGGAGAAGTGGCACAAATACCACCAAGCAAAAACTAACAACTATTATTAATTGTTAGTTAGTTTTTCAAAATACATTTCACCAATTCGATTCGTCATTGTTCAAAATTTGTATCTACAAATATATAAAGAAAATATTATCTTTAAGTTGACCAGAGAAAACAAATAAAAGTAGTTTACAAGATTAGAAACATTAAAGTGTAGTGTAAGGTCTATTTTAAAGGATCCGAAAATTGAATGTTTGTGTACTTTGTTAACTCGCAGCACACCTCTGATGGCGTGAATCTCGAAATGTTTGTGGACAAGATGAACGGCATCCAGTGCAGAAGGAAGGAAAGGAAATGAAAAGGAAATTCTGTTACTTTCAGAGAACCGCCCTTTGTATAAATGTTACAAATCGATAACAGAAACTACCACCAAAGTTTTAAATTTATTTCAGTACTGAAGGGAGAATTTGTATGTCGTTCTAAAGCGACTAAAGGTGGTTACAGGGATAAGTGAGTCTCTGCATTAAACACATCTTACTCTCAAAATTTTAAACAAATTATTTCCTTTAAAAAAAATTATCATAATTTAGGATTTCAGAATCAAACAGTATTTAGTAAAGTTTAAATGCAAACTGCACCTTTAGAACTTAAATCGATTTCATTTTTATTTTATTAAAAAATAGTTGTTTCTTAAATTAAATAAAATTGATAGAATACTATGTTGAGAGTAATGATCTGCCTTCCCTAGCTTAGTCAATTCTACTTTTGTTGACGCGTTTCGGAGATCCTCCATCTTCAAAAACTATACTCTGGAGTATAGATATAGTTTTTGAAGACGTCAACCAAAGTAGAATTGACGAAGCTAGGGAAGGCAGATCATTATACTCAACATAGTTACAATAATCCCAGCAGAAAAGAAGAAGAATATAAAAAGAATTGATAGAATAACTTAGTTTTAGTAGAGAGAATAATAAAATAACTGTTTTGAAATAAAATCCGTTTACCACGTTTAGCACACAGGCTAAGAGGGATGTAACAGGTGATCTTATGCATACCTAAACACAACACTCGACTGAAGCGCAGACTCTTTAAAAATATAGTTCGGTAGATTAATGCATGAAATAATAAAATAAATAGCATGTAGCCATAACAGCTGATTACATCCATAAAACATGTGACTAAAGCTCAAACATTTTGGATCAATTTTTTCTGAATTTGTTTTTAATAATAGTTTTTAACGCATTTGTATTATATTGCCATTCACTATTTAATGGCGTATTTCACTGACAACATGTTTTTGGGAAATAGTTAATAGACGCAACGAGGACAAGAGTAATTGTAATTCTTTTGTGAGCAGGGATCGGGCAAGGTGATTACCCATGGGAGAATGTGTGCACATCGAATCAGTGGCACGACGTGGCACATCATCAGGTGACTGTATTATTGATAACTAATTATTTTAAGAAAACGTTAGAAAGATTAAAAGTTTTTTTAAATGAGTATTTGTAATCTTCCCTTTGTGTGAAGTTAATCTACGAGAGTTGTCCGTAAAATAAGGTTCCCAATAATTTTTCACAATGAAAAACATGTTTATTTGCATTGAATAATACATTTTTGGAAAGCTTAAACTTTTTTCTATTTTTCGACATAATCGCCGTTGAAATCGATGCATTTTTGTACACGGTGAACAATCTTTTGTATGTCTGACTCGGGAAACTCTCCCGCCGCGCCACAAAGATAGCTTAAAACTTTTTCTTTCAGCTCCTCAAGAGATGGTAGTCACTTGGGGCTAAGTCCGGGCTGTAGGGCGGATGTGTGACAGTATCCCATCCAAATTGGTTGATGAGACCGGTTGTTACCGGGCGGTGTGCAGACGAGCGTTGTCTTGATGCAAACAAACTCTATTCGTGAGCATGCCTCTCCTATTGTTTTGAATCGTGCTGCGAAGGTTCCTTAACGTCTCACTGTAACGATCAGCATTGATTGTTGTGCCTGTATCCATGAATTTGCACAACAATAATCCCTTCCTGTTCCAAAACACGCTCGCCATGACTTTGCCGGCAAACAGATTTTGTTTGAACTTTCGCGGCTTCGGCGACTCTGGATTTCCACTGACGTGATTGTTCTTTCATTTTCGATGTCGTATAGTGTACCCAGGTCTCGTCCCCAGTGACAATGGAGTCCAAGAATTTTTGGCCATCGGTTTCGTAGGCCTGAAGAAATTCGCGGGACCCATTAATCCGTTTCCGTTTGTGGTCTGCTGTCAGCTGTCTTGAGACCCACTTTGCACACAAATTTTGCTATACTCTAAATGGTCTGTCAAAATTTTATCAATGCAAGTCTTTCTAACATCAGCGATCATATCGGAGGGTTCCCAAACAGTCACCCATGCTTCTTCCCCTAACGCAATCATTTCGTCCGAAACAAATGGACGTCCGGAACCCTGTTCGTCATGAAAGTTCGTCTTTGCACCATTTGATGCGCACGTGTTGTATGCCCATACATTTTTCTCTGTAGACTTCACACAGTTGGATATGAATGTCCACCGGCGCAGTGTTTTTTGCATACAAAAAATGAATCACAGAGCGAAATTCGCACCTGGCGGGAGACAGAAGAAGCAATTCCATTATTAACGGCTACCAAGCCAAGACTGAGCGTCGCAGAGCGCTCGCGGAGTGGGGATTGGGAGTGGAAGAACCAAGCTGCAAGCCAAGGTCACCGAATCCCGCGTAACAACGTTCGCAGCGACTATACGCCTTTGGAACCTTACTTTACGGACAACCCTAGTACATATTGTATAAAAATAAGAAAATGTGTATATGTTCTACCGTAAGTCCGGAACTTGGACGGAAGTGAAGTATTATAAATCAATGAACTATTAAGACTAATAAATGCAGTGATGGTCGACTGAATAACTGGGAACAAATATCATGGCACTAGACGACTCCCGCGACACTAGTTGCATATCAGTTGTCATAGTCATATTGTTCATGGTCGCAGAAATGAATAGTGACACCTCGGTACACTTTTATCTTAGTATAAGTTATGCTATGTGGAGTGGGGAGAAGTGTGCAAGTAAAATGCTCGAAATTCCAAAATATCATTTATCAGGATGATCGATGATATAATAATGAAGCTGTTCCGGCCAATACCAGGCTGAACGTGAACACAAGCTAGACAAACGATTACGCTGAGAGGAATGTACTTTTCTACTTGCCACAATAATTACACCCACCTTAAGCGAACTGACCGTGCAACAAATACAAATAATATCTCCATCTTTACGTAGCGCATGCATTTCAATTGCAGTACTTCTTTTTGCAACAATGTTTTTTTGAATAGGTTCAGTGAAAACAATAATTTCCAATTTCCAGTCGAAACTTTAAAAATCGAACACATCGTTTCTTTAGGAACGTTAATCGAATTATAGATTCTTTATAAACGTTAGTCGAACAAATGTTAACACTTTTTTAGGATGGTCTGTATATCTTATAATTTAATGTTCAGTTGTTATTTTTTAACTTTACCTTTCAGTAAGATTTAACGTATTAATTATTATCAAATTTATTTTTAATCAATAATTATAATTAATTTTGTAATAATGTCGACAGTGAGAGATAGAATAGTTACAAAAACACTTAATATTAAGTCTAAAGAACTAATTTCAGTGACCCAGATTTATTTCTAAATAAATTTAATATCAAACTATTTAATTGTTTTTACGCTTCGTTTGACATTTCACAAACTCGGGCGAGGCCGAAGGCTGTGTGTTTGTGCAAAAACAGAAACTTAGACTACCTGCAGACTGACATTGCGACTTGCCCCCGTCAGTACTCAGTCACCTTTAGTCTTGAACTTGAGTTGCCTTTATATTTTTAAGGATTCTAAAGGTTTGGTACTTGAGAACGAAATTCGATCCTTCAAAATATATGACACAAAAGGCCGATTAAAAATTAATAATAATTAAATAGTTATTTATGTTGTTATTTTAAGGTGAAAAGCACATTGAGGCTATTATCACCTCCCTAAATGTAAGTGTGAGTGTAAAGTATTAAAGTCGTAAGTGTAGTGTTGTAAGTATAGGCCTAAGTGTGTGTTAAGACTCGGGTACCGCGAGGGACGTCTAAATCCTCACCCCCTGCGGGGTAAATAAATAGTTGTTTGTATGTACATATTAGCTATAATAACAAAAACACTGCAAACAACTAATTTAGATAATAATTTTTTTAATATATTTTGTTTGCTGATTGCTGGTGTGGAATTTGGTCTGAGCTCAAATTAAAATGATATATTCAGTAATACACAATATCCTAAAAGCAAACATCGATAAAAACAAAATACAAATTCAAAAATTCTCGAATCGGGAAGGAAAATAAAAAGGCAGTAAAGTCTCTCTCTCTCTCTCTCTCTCTCTCTCACACACACACACACACACACACACACACACACACACACACACACACACACACACACACACACACACACACACACACACACACACACACACACACACACACACACACACACACACACACACACACACACACACACACACACACACCTTGCATTACTTTCCTCCAGCTAGGAGCAGCTAGACATATTTTAGTGCGTCCATTGCGGGAATACAGTGACAATAGTGCTTGGACTGTTTACCATTTTGTTGAGGGGGGATGTTATACTTTCCCAGAAATAGCTGCGTAGATCAGAGTAAGAATGAACGATTCCGGGATATGGAAGGTAACGGAAAAAGGAGATTTATTATTTATTTTTATTAATGAAAACTTTATTTTATTGTTTACTTTTGCCAACTTGCCATTATACGAGTATATAAGTCACTAATTACTACTGTCACAATTACAACTGGGATGGTTCCAAGCTAATGGCATTGAACTTCAACAAAAACTTAAAAGAAATACATACTTTAATTGACGCAAATATACGATAATTTATAAAGTATAAATTATAACTATAATTTAATTATAATTATAAAGCATAACTAAAATTATAACCGTAATTATAAATTATAAATTTATAATCATCATGTAGACCGATCATGTAGAATCGGTTCAGAACACGAAATGCCTCAAATTCCGAATCTACTTGATGACGTCACTACCTATATCTGAATACCCCTGGGGGCAGGAAGTCTGCCGCACCAGGGGATCAAGATCCCTGTTATGGTTTAATCTTAAACTAATTACATGTTAATTGCGATAATTAAGTGGTATAATTATATAATTGATTTTAGGTAAGAGTTAATTAATTTATTTATTATAATAATTAGTTGATTTATTTTCAGTCAAACAATACGAATCACTGAACAATATCTGAGGTTTTCATTAGAAAATGAACTAATTATGCATTTATTGGTATAATTACGTAAAATTAGTTATATGCTTTTTCTTAACAAAATTACCACTTTATTTTATCACTCTTCATACTTCTGAGAGTTGCCAAGTTAAAATTTATTACTGTAAATATAAATATTTCCTAGTAATCGAATCATTACAACACGCTATTAATGCGTATGTATTAACCAAAAATGTTCCTTGAGTCCAGAACAAATTCCCGTAGACCTACAATATTTTATAAATAATATCTTGCTATCAATTATGTTATTAGTTTGATAATGCTAACGATGCTGCGACCATTAAGGGAAGCCCCGAACTTCGAAATGAGCGCCGATATTCCTGACATCTAGATAATTCTGGGATTTTGGTACACAATTTACATGTACTCGTATATTTAAATATTTGCATTATGTTGCAGACGCATATGAGCATTAACAAGTCTAACCTTTGCAATTTAAAAAAAAATCTGACTTCACCATTTTATTGTTAATTATGATGTTGAAATTACACTTTCGAAAAATTGTAATAAAAAATTATAAAAATCCGCAACCAACACGACAATGAGGCATAAGAAGCAACAGTTTTGTCTTACCTAATATTATTTTTGAAATCTAAATTCGTTGATTTGAATTTATTTCTTTCTCTCTCTCTCTCTCTCTCTCTCTCTCTCTCTCTCTCTATATATATATATATATATATATATATATATATATATATATATGTATGTCTATGTATATATATGTATGTCGACACCTGATAGTTATTATATATATATATATATATATATATATATATATATATATATTAACAGAAGATGGATAGTTATCATATATATACTATATATATGAAATATATATATATTCACACACATTACAATTTTTGATGATAATCCAAGATATGAAGTTATGCCCCTTACGGAATGATGTTTGACTATGGTGTGAAGTCATGATTTCGCTGTTATGAAGAGATGATTGGTTACAACATAAATTTTTGAAGTAGAAAATTAGTTACGTTGTGAAGAAATGAAGAAGTAATAATCCAAGTTATTAAGTTATAAAGTGATAACTGGTAGTGTATATGTTGGTAGTGCATTTCTTAATTATAAATATAACGTTTTTACAACAAGTGGTCATACTTTTAATTAATTGCGATTAGTCAAATTATAATTAGACACATTGTGAAGGCGGTTTTGCCCCTTATTAGGCACTTCATTAAGTCAGGATCAGTCGCTTTAAGTGGCGTGATTTATGGTAAAGTGCCTCACATGGCTTTATGAAGTGGCATTTAGACAAATTACATATTACAACGCTTTGTAATTATTGGATTTGTACCGGGCAAAATAGCGAGGAGAGTTGTCACAATTACACAAAAAAAGTAAATTTTAAATTCAGAAATTAAATGAAAACAGACAATTTGACCAGTTTCGCCAAGGACTGTTCACTTCTTGTACTTCATAAAGTTTCGCAACATTATGATGTCATTATTAACAATTTTTAGTTTTTAGAGAATACCATTCGAAAATGTTTTATTGGCGCGTAAATAAATTGCATTGAACGCATCCACAGATTACCTCATACCTTTATACCACTTTAATGTAATTTATGTAGACCTATGTCAAATGCAATTTAAAACTTAAACATTTATAATTTATCCAGTTTGTAATTATGGTGAAATTAGATTTTTAAATGATTTTAAAATAAAACAAATAATATTAGAAATCTGCCTCCATCACGTCAGCGATATTACGTGGTGCTTGCAGCGATTAAATTTAATCATGTGCTCTTTTGCAAACTTAAAAGTGCTAAAACATGTTCAGCTTTATATGTTTATTTAATTCCTGATTATCAATTTGGTTTCCGCCAGCAGCATGGAACCATTGAGCAGGTTCATCGTATGGTTAAATCAATTCAACAGAGCTTTGAAGATATGAGATATTGCTCAGCAGTCTTCCTGGATGTGACCCAAGCTTTCGATAAAGTGTGGCATACTGGTCTCTTATATAAAATAAAGAAAAATCTAACTTCAAACTTTTACACTCTGTTAAAATCATACCTTGGTAAAAGATATTTTCAGGTGAGACATCAAGGCTCAATAACCAATCTGTGTGAGATTAATGCAGGAGTACCACAATGAAGCGTACTGGGACCAGTTTTTTGCCTTATATTCACTGGTGATTTACCTATGACACAAGGGGTAATCACTGCCACATTTGCAGATGACACTGCTATAATGGCCTCCAGTAATGATCCTCAGACAGCTTCTCAAACATTGCAGCATAGTTTGGAACTAGTTCAACTTTGGATGGAAAAATGGCGTATATAAGTTAATGAAGCTAAATGTCAACATATAACCTTCACATTAAGGAAGCATACATGTCCAGTAGTATCCCTAACTAAAAAACTGATACTGCAGAGCTCAGAAGTGAAGTATCTGGGTATTCATTTGGAGAGACGTCTGAATTGGCAGAAACAAATTTTTACTAAGCGTAAACAACTCGGTATTAAACTCAGAAATATGTACTGCCTGACTGGACACAAATCAAAACTTTCAACCAATAACAAAATATTACTATATAAGACAATACTGAAACCAATATGGGCGTATGGGATACAATTATGGGGTCTGCTTGCAAATCAAATATTGCAATTTTACAACGCTTCCAATCTAAGATACTACGTTTAATCTTAACAGTTTCAAAAATAATCACAAATGAAATAATCCACAAGCAACTCAATATTCCGACCATCACAGAAGAAATTGAAACTTATAGCAATAGTTACCGACATCGAACGTTTTGACTGAAAATTTAATGATGATATCGACAACACGAATACTCAAGAGAAGAATACCTAGCGGCCTGCCTGACAATTAACAGCTGATCCAAGAGATATAACATTATGTAGCAATATTTTATTATCACCTCTTATATAAAAGGCAATGTCCTGACTGACTGACTGATCAACGTACAGCCCAAACTATAAAACCTAGAGACTTGAAATTTTGAGGATACCTTCGTTTTAATATGTAAGCGCGTACTAAGAAAGGATTTTGCAAAAAATTGATTTTAACATCATTAAACTACTAACCCAGTCCAAATTTAATAATCAACGTACAGCCAATACTGTTATAGCTAGAGACTTGAAATTTTCAAGGTACCTTCTTACAACATTGTCGAGATGCACTGAAAAAGGGGTGTACTGAAAAACGATTTTCCAGTATGCAAACCCTAAAGAGGTAAACATGAGGTACAACAATTTTTATTGGAAAAATACGTTTTTCATCTGATCTTCTTAAAACGTAACGTAGTCACTCTTAAGTATAAGTAATAATATATATTTTTCACCTTTTCCCCAAAACGCATCCCCTAAAGAGATTGAAAGAAGGTATAAAATATAAAAAAGGGGTACAATTTTGTATTGAAAAATATTTTTTTTATCTTATATTCTAGAAATATGCTATGAAACACATATTTCAACATTTTTCTGAATTCATCCCCTAAAAGAATAAAAATGGAAAAAGAGTTATCATGGGAGAAAAAAGAGTGTTTGCATTGGAGAAAAATACTTTTTTTTATCAAATTTTCTTAAAAGTAAACAAAATATTTTAAAACACAAATTATGATACACGCAATTCAGTATTTTCCCCCGAATTCATCCCCTAAAAGGACAAAAATGTAGAATAGGTATAAATTTTTGTATTGGACAAAAATATTCTTGATCAGATTTTCTTAAATTCGAATGGAACACGTTTGAAGACAATAAAACAACATATTCAGGTTATAATATGTTTTCATATTCACTGTAAAATATGACGAGTTTAGATGATCACGCTTTTATTAATACATTTTTTATGTTTCTAAATTATTACATTACTGAAACAGTTTAAGTTTCGTGGGCGAAGCCGCGACGAGTAATGCTAGTTATTTATATAATACTCATTATTTGAATGTATCAATGGGTACATGCTTTCATGTCATTATTTTAGCCATAAAATTTACTTACTTCGGAAGAGAGCATCAGTTAGGTGCTCAGTAACAGTACATCAAAGATGTCCTGATGACCGTCTTACTTTAGTCACACTTATTGATTACCCTCTTTAAAACCTTAACGAAGCCTAATGTAATTTTAGTGAACAAAAAGTTCGATTAAATCTGATTTAAAATTCTAATTACTTTCAGCAAATAACGTAACATTCAAGTTTTATCACTAACAATTATGAATATTTTTTACAAATCCAACTACAAGAAATACACAACAATGTCGAAAATATTAGCAAGCAGTTTTGATCTTCCTAAATATATCCCTACAGTGAGAATTGCGTATTTTATTAAGTTAAAATTTAATTAACACCTCGACTCGGTTGACAATTTAAAGTCAAAGGCTTAAATAATATTTTAACGAAACGATAATGTCATTCAACCAACCTGATTGCAAATCACAATGAAAAGAAACATTACTTTTCAAGATTCAACGTTCAGATTATAAAACAAAAGGGAGAAGAACATTTTAGCAAAACACTGACCACGATTATATTCATACTTTTAAGGAATTTTAAATAAAAACAATTTTAATATCTAAAAGTGCAACATAGATACAAATTATTTAACTGTGCAAACTATTAAATATTGGACTGTTTGTTATATTCCCCGCAGGGGGTGCAGACAAGCTACACCTATTGAGAGGATTTAGACGTCCCTCGCGGTACCCGAGTCTAACACACATTTACACTTAGACTTTAACACTTTACACTCACACTTACTTGTAGGTAGGCGATAATAGCCTTAATGTGCTTTTCGCCTTAAAATAACAAAAAAAAATGTTTGTTATCTTAACAAAACATAACAATAATTTTAGTGAAATCACTGAAGCCATGCACTTTGTTAAATACGGTTCTGAACTGTGATTTATTTTCTTTTAATTTAGTGGTTGAAAGTATTCCTGACGGCCGCGAGCATCTTTTGCGTCACACTCACTGTAAAAACGCACTGAGTGTAAAAAAATTAACAATATCATGTTTGTTTTTCAAAACGATTTCTTGTAAAAGAATTCTTATTTCATTAAATACTATTGTAAGAAGTAATAGTAATAACCCTTACCCCACACATAGGGGTGGAAATGCGCAACTAAAATGGGAAAGCATTTAGGAAGGACCACAATGCAGAGTAAAAAGCGAACACAGCGAGAGATTTTATCATTTTCTTAAATTAAACAATTTAATGTATTATAATTAATATTATATGCTTTAATAAAAAGAAAACGACATTTTAATAAGCCATTGAAGATACGGTTACTGGAACAGGTTCTGCTGAACCTCAAAAGAGAATATATGAAACACAAAACTTATATTCAGTTTAATACACTAAATAAATTAAATGGCGTGGCGGTTATGTCCATTGTGCCGCTACATTCCTTTATGTTCGCGATTTCCGAAAAAATGTTTGTGACTTGTGTAGGGTTAGGTTGAAATTCTTTTTATATTCTTCTTCTTTTCTGCTAGGATTATTATCACTATGTTCAGAATAATAATCTGCCTTCCCTAGCTTCGTCAATACTACTTTCGTTAACGCGTTTCGAAGAACCTCCATCTTCAAAAACTATATCTATACTCCTGAGTATACTGAGTATAGATATAGTTTTTGAAGATGGAGGTTCTACTACGCGTCAACGAAAGTAGAATTGACGAAACTAGGGAAGGCAGATTATTATACTGAACATAGTAAGGTTAGGTTGTGTAAAATTAATGACGGCACGCAACTGACTCGCTGACACGATAAAACTTCATAATTAGCAACGAAATCTGCATAAACGTGCATTTTCAACTTTCAAATTATGTTGAAATTACGAAATGAAATCCAACAGCAGTAAAGCTCATTTTTCGAATTTACAACAGACAAGAAGCCACGTTATACAGATTTTAGCGATAATTACGTTAGCAACATTAGGTATTAAAAAACAATGTAAGGTAATGGACGTATCAGCTTGCCTCAAGCTATTTTTGCGCAAAATTAGAATCAAATTACATTGGAAATACAAAAATGAATCCTGACCTGTCCGCCGTGAAATTAATTTTCTCAATTTCACTGAGTTTTAAACAATAAAAATCGCTAATTTTCGCACATGTCAACGCTAATTATGAAGGTGAAATCAGATTTTCTAAAAAATATAGAATAAAAAATATTTTTTTTAGATTTAAAATTGCTGCATTTTTGAAATTTTTAAGACGAATTTTGTAATTTTTAAGAAGGCTTGAGTAAAGAAATTTTCAAAGCTATTTTTGTAAAAATAAATTTTGTGCAAATGTTAAATCAAATAGCACAACAAATTCAAACTTAAAAGTGTTTCTTGAACACACACGCGCGCTCGCGCACGCACACACACACACACACACACACATACATATACGCACACACACACACACACACACACACACACACACACACACACACACACACACACACACACACACACACACACACACACACACACACACACACACACACACACACACACACACACACACACACACACACACACACACACGCACGCACGCACTCACACACACACACACACACACACACACACACACACACACACACACACACACACACACACACACACACACACACACACACACACACACACACACACACACACACACACACACACACACATACATATATACATATATATATATATATATATATATATATATATATATATATATATATATATATTATGTGTATATAATATATAACACATAATATATAATATTTAATATATATAATATATAATATATAATATATAATATATATATAACACATAAAGATTATAAAGTTAGGAATGTGTGCACTAAAACACGTTAGAAAAATAAAGCTGTTCCACAACTACGCTGGCCATTAAATCTGTGTTCCATGATTCTGCGTGCCGCGACAGACAATAGACACCGGAATCGATGATAAACTCGACCACGAGGCTGACCGAAGCCAAATTACCGGCACGTGTTAAATAACGAGAGACAAGATAAAATGTGCACGTCCAATCAAGACAAACAATTTAGAGATACCAGATACATTGAACCCAAGGGTGTGCTAGACAAATCGTAACGGGATGGCTAATTAGAACACATCTCAAAGTCATATTTTACTTAATATTATTTTAAAGAAATATGTTTTTAATACCAAATGATATGTTATTTGTAAACATTTACAAATAAATGTATAACTATAATCAGTGTGATACCTAGAAACCGACCATTTTACTGAACATATCTTGTAAAGTATTTAGCTATTATTAAAAATAGATCTATTTATTAATGTATTGTAATAAACAATGGTTACCTTGTCTTCAGAGATCGGCTTCAAAGTGGTATTGTCGTCGGGTGAGAGTGGTCCCGGCGGCCGACCCCAGGATTCTTCTATCCTCAGCTGAATTCCTGCTAAGGAAGCAGCTTCTTCCTTGCTGCAAGGAAGATCTCCGCCGACTACCAGTTTCAAAAGCTAAAAAAAAAATGCTGAATGTAAACTTTTTTTATTCTTAAAGAACTAAAACTTTATTGCTGTTCTTTCCGCAGCAATGTAAAGTTATTTTAAAATAATACTTTTTCAAGAGGAATTATCGAGTTTACTTAACAGACTTCAAATTAATTAAATTTTCTGACTTTAAAAAATCGCATCACTTCAATAAGGTGTTGAAACCTCAGTCGACGAGCACCTATATGTCTATACGAAGACTGTACACAATTATTACTGCATTTTACACTCGCCTTAACTTACCCTTTCTCGCTTTCCTAGGTTTTACACGTTTTTTGCGAAAATATACTTCATTAGTTTTATTAGAAAACTCCAAAATAAGCTTCGTTTTTACTAGCTCATTCAAGACATACGCAGCTTGGCTAATGTACAGTGTTTTAAAGCGATCCGGCCTAATGGTGTTTCAAATGGAACCCTGGGACACCTGCCGGATGAATAAAATGAGCGGAATCTTACTGCAGGCCAAAATGAGCAATCTCCATGATAAGGATAAAATTAAAGAAAAATTGTGAAAAAATTAGCAGAGAAAGCATCTGCAGACAGTCGCCTTAATAACGATCAGGGAAGCCACCAATTGACTGTAACTGAGCATATCAGGAATACGTACAGAAAGGGAAGCTCAATAGATCTGCAATGCAATAGTAATCCTAGAACTGCATACATTCATTCATTCAATAATATTAGTCCCATAATGTAATAAAAGGTATAAGGACACTACAAAAACCTTAAAACTTGCAGTTATTTATTCATAAATTTACGCTAAAAATTATTCTCACATAAAAATGGAAAAATATAATCTTCACGATCAATTTTTTAGATTTTGCTCAAATTGTGGTAATTTATGAAGGTACATAACTAAAATCGATCTAACAATTTGCAAAAAAAATGGGTTGATAACGAATGAAAAACCAAAATAAACATCGACGGCGGTCAGGGTTTTATTTAGACGAGTCCAGTTAATGACGAACTTGTTTTCCGATTGCCGTATCCTGTTTTTTTTTAATTTGCAATTCCCTAATGTGATTAAAATTTTTATAACGTCTATCAGTGTAATAGCTTGAACTACTCCTACAAAAACAATTTTACACATTTGAACTTTACACATGTTCAAATGAACAACACACACACACACACACACACACACACACACACACACACACACACACACACACACACACACACGTTTGTGTAAGCTTTATGAGACTTTAAAATAAAAGCTTTTATAATGATGCACATTCACGAGTCCAATGGTTTGGGATTAATTACAATACCCAGTCACAGTAGGCATAAACTGTATTGCGGCAAGCAACTGTCTCGCTGTCGTGATGGAAGCGAATTTCCAAAAAGAAACAATATCACAATAATTTGTTTATCTTATTTTTACTTGAAATAAAAAGTTCGCCATCATAATCAGCTTTAATTTATATTAAAATTATATTGAACACATTGACATTATCAGTGGAATTTGGAATGAAATGATTGTTGCAGATTTTATAGCTTGTAACGTTGGTTAAAACGGATTTTCAAATTTTTGAGATAAAAAAGTTAATTTTCTGAAGGCTTGGAATGGCCGCCATTTTAATTTGTTCTGTAAGAAAGAAACTTGAAGAATTTCCCGATATATTGTATTTTCTGCACTAACAGCACATTTTTGCAACAGAAAATCTCACTTAAAAATCTCATAAAATTCCAGATATACATAGATAACGTAAAGTGACGGATCGAATAAAGTCTGTAGGTGCTTGGCAGCAGTATTAAGTCATCACATAATCCTGATAATCATTCATTACACATAATCCTGTTATCAGGCAGCTTACACTATCAAATTTCTTTGATCATAGATCTTTGATGAAACGAATTTAAAGGTTCTTTGACGATCAAACATTCACTAAACTTTGAAGACAGATTTTATTAATCCATCCAGTTCTGGGGGAAAATGAATACAAAAGAGCAGCCTCAAAATATTGTAAAGTTGTTACTAGAAAATTATAAGTTTAAGTATGTGCTTAATAAGCATATGCAGTTTAAAGTTATCTAATATTTTAGTGTCCTATTTTGTATGTATTATAAAGTTCGCAATATGAGTAGACTTTTTTGTTTAGAAAATTCCAGAATGTAGAAGGCTTATAAGAGCGCTACTGTTCAGTCTACTAAACCGTGTCTTGTGATGACGTCATGAGGCTTTGTTGGTCGTCTGTCTCATTTATATAACTGTAGTGCAGCAAAGTTAACTTCTCTTGCAGTATATTAACTTTTGCGTCCGCGAGCAAGTCCCTAATGTTATTTGTGTTAGTTACAAAACATAAACTAACGCCAAAATGTACCCAATTAATGAGTCATACGATTAAATAAATGTGATAAATGTAATATGTTTTATTTGACCGAGACGAGATATATTTAATTCAAGTTTGTAAATATTTGACAAATATCTTTGATAGTATAATATGAAAGAGAGGCGAGTTTTAAACAGTGTTGAACTTAATATTAGTATTTATAAGTATCTCATTAAGAGCCACTGAACAAGTATGCTAAAATGAAACTTCTTAACACATTTCCATTAGAGTGGTCATCGTGATTCGATACCTACTCGGGAACTTCAAATCCGATCCCTTACATCATTTCGTTGGGGGGGTTGTTACACGTACGTACTCATTCACACACGCGCGCGCACACACACGCGTGCCCCACACACACACACACACACACACACACACACACACACACACACACAATTTGCAGGCTCATGCCGAATCTGGGAGGTCCAAGACAGGCACGCCGCCGACTCCTGGCTGGGGTAGTAAGCTCGGTGCTCCTATACGGAGCGCCGATTTGGAGCCAGGCTATGATGGTCGCGAGCTATGCGCGCAAGGTTAATGCGGTGCACCGCCGTGCGTTGCTGCGTGTCGTGAGTGGTTACCGAACAGTTTCCTACGACGCTGCATGCGTAGTGGCGGCGAACCGCCAATGGAGCTGATGGTTGATGAAAGAGCGAGGCTGTACTGGCGTAAGCGAAATGCTGAGCCGCGGTATAGTCATACAATGGCAATTACAGAGGAGCGAAAGTGGACCCTGGAGACATGGCAGCGACAGTGGGACGAATCAACAAATGGGCGATGGACATACCAACTCATAGGTAACATCCAGTATTAGTGCAACAGGAATCATGGGGAGGTGGATTTCTATCTCGCACAGATTCTCACTGGGCACGGTTTTTTCCGAGCTTACTTGTTCCGTTTCAGGCTGGAAACAGACTCGGCTTGTCCCCTCTGTCTTCCAGGAGTGGAGGAAGATGCGGAGCATGTGTTTTTCCGGTGTCGGAGATTCGACGAGGAAAGGATGAGGCTGCAAACATATCTGTGAGGCAGTATTGCACCGGAAAGTCTAGTTGCGACAATGACGGCTTCAGAGGCCAACTGGAGGGCCATTGCGGGATTCGCTGCAGTGGTCATGAAGAGGTTGAGGGCTGAGGATCGAGAAAGGAGAGCCAACGCTGTAGAAGAGTAGGCGGTCAGCCAGTCCACTTTCCCACGAAGTAATGCCTGGCGGTGGTTCCGTGAGGGAGGGGGGTTTACAGAAGAGGAATGCTTTTGGTGGTTTTTTTTAGTGGGTAACAACATATCTTAACTTGAGTTTGAACTTAATTTGAGTCTCACACTCTGGGGAAGTGCGTACCCTACCCCAGGTAGTCTATAAAAGATTTTTTCAATCTTTTTTTGGTATCGCAAACACACACACACACACACACACACACACACACACAGTTCTAAATACAAAGGGAAAAATTGGGAATGACTAATATTCCTTAAGAAAAAAAACAAGGAGAAATGGAGGTTAAAAAGGTGTCCAAAGGGTTAAAACAAAGTAGGCCTACATAAGGCAGAAGGCAGAGGAAGGAAGGAAGGCGGAGTGCACTGATCTTAGTGATGATGGATAGGTGACAAGTGCTCAGCCAAAGTTGTAGTATGCTTGCTGTCTGATACGTTGAACGCTTAAGGTAGGCTATGTTACGACGCACTAACAAATGAAAACCAATTCAGTTACGAAAATGAATCTGTTATCGGTTGAAGTCAGAGTCCGGAACAGAAAAAAGATTCTGTTAGATTTTCTCCATATTGACAACCAGATTTTTCGTTAGGAATGACAATATTCTACATTTTTGACCTTAAGGTCAGGATAGCTAAATGCAACCATGGCCCAACTTTTAATTTTGTTTGAGGAATAAAACTAGTTAGTACTGTATGAACTAATATTGCTAGGCCATAACAAAATATTTTAAACTTATTTTATAATTGCCACCCAAACACTGCACACATTTAATATAATTTAAAGCTACTATTTTCGATGAATCTTAAAGAATTGATAACAACAACTAGATTATCTTTATATTTTAAAGCTTCCTTGCAAATGTGGCAACACTGCACACCCGTCAATAGATGATTTATCACTCTCGGGCAACAATTGATCCATTGACTTCACTTGTCTGCATCTCAGTCGAATTAATGATTCGAAACTGGCAGAAACAGTTTACAGTCGCGATTTAATATGCAAAGTATTTTGCACTTAGCTTAAGTCATTTTGAATAATTTTTTTGTCTTCTTAACGCCGAATGGGAACGAGGGATTTTGCGTTAACGGAAAGGGTAAAGCTTGCTGCAGTAACTCCAACTCTCGTTGACCACTGCGTTCTATTCGACTGAAAAATGAGCTATTACAGTAGAGTGACTACCCCCTTGGTGGATCAGAGTTCTTTTCTTATTAAAAATACACCCACAAAATTTGATCATAAAATTCGAGCATATTTTAAGGCCAATTATGTGGTGAAGAGTACGACAAATACGATTTTTATAGGTTATGGAGTGAGAGTACGACAGACATGATTTTTATAGGTTATGGAGTGACCGCTGTTTTGAAATGGATGACCTGAAAATGACGTATTGCAAACTGAAACATGTTGGATTTCCGTCTAACGAAATGTTTGGTGTCAAGATATTATTCATTGCTGTAGTGTTTAGGAATTCGCTTCTATCACGTTAGCCAGACAGCTGCTCGCCGAAATTATTTACAATATTAAGCATTTGGAATTTAAGCACTCTAATAATACACAATCATCAGTTGCTGCCATATTTATATTTTTGCTGCCTACAATATTTTCGCATTAAAAAATACTCGTAACACTCGCTTAGTAAAACCCGAATCTTTTAATTTCATTTCGTCAAAAATCTAACAAGGTTTAAATCTGCATAAATGTGCATTTTAAATTTTCTAATTCCATTAAAAATACAAAAATGAAGATTAGCATCAAGTACACCAAAATATATTTCATAAAATTTTAAAAGTTAAATTGCTGCTTTACGCAGATTTTAATGATAAAACTATGGTAAAGTAAAGTCTTCAAAAAAGTGTAAAATAAAAAAATTATAGTTTTTTAAAAAATATTTTGAAAACATTAAAGATTTTGATGAATGACGAATTTGTCTAAAACTATTTCCAAAACCAATTTGTGTGCAAAATTTAAAAACATTTTACCAAAAATGTGAACACACACACACGCACAAAATTAAAATTTTGAAAGACTTTTTAATATAGCAGCCTATTTTTGCTAAAATAATTAGGCGGAAGTGGGAAACAACAGAATAGGTGGGAATAGCCTACGATACCACGCAATGTGGAGCAGTGAAGCAATTACAGTGAGCAGCCTATCTTTGCTAAAATAATTAGGCGGAAGCGGGAAACAACAGAATAGGTGGGAATAGCCTACGATAACACGCAATGTGGAGCAGTGAGTCAGTTAGAGTGAGCAGCCTATTTTTGCTAAAATAATTAGGCGGAAGTGGGAAACAACAGAATAGGTGGGAATAGCCTACGATAACACGCAATGTGGAGCAGTGAAGCAATTACAGTGAGCAGCCTATCTTTGCTAAAATAATTAGTTAGGCGGAAAAGGGAAACAAGAGCTATTTTTGCTAAAATAATTAATGAGGTGGAAACGGGAAACAACAGCTATCTTTGCTAAAATAATTAATTAGGCGGAAAAGGGAAACAACAGAATAGTTGGCAATAGCCTACAATAACACGCAGTGTGGAACAGTGAAGCAATTAGAGTGAGCAGCCTACCTTTGCTAAAATAATTGGTAAGGCGGAAACGGGAAATAACAGCTATTTTTTATAAAATAATTAGGCGGAAACGGGAAACAACAGTTATTTTTGCTAAAATAATTAATTAGGCGGAAACGGGAAACAACAGAATAGTTGGCAATAGCCTACAATAACACGCAGTGTGGAGCAGTGAAGCAATTAGAGTGAGCAGCCTACCTTTGCTAAAATAATTAGTTAGGCGGAAACGGGAAACAACAGTTATTTTTGCTAAAATAATCAATTAGGCGGAAACGGGAAACAACAGCTATCTTTGCTAAAATAATCAATTAGGCGGAAACGGGAAACAACAGCTATCTTTGCTAAAATAATCAATTAGGCGGAAACGGGAAACAACAGCTATCTTTGCTAAAATAATCAATTAGGCGGAAACGGGAAACAACAGCTATCTTTGCTAAAATAATCAATTAGGCGGAAACGGGAAACAACAGCTATCTTTGCTAAAATAATCAATTAGGCGGAAACGGGAAACAACAGCTATCTTTGCTAAAATAATTGATTAGGCGGAAACGGTTTTGCTGACGTTATAATTTTTTTTTTTTTTTTAACGTCCGACTATTGTGCACACTTTTGGCTATTGCAGACGATGGGATGATTTGTAGCGTATGAAAATGCCAAGCCCTGGCCGGGAATCGAACCCGGGTCCTCGGGGTGAAGCCTAGTACACTTATGAGTAACATCACAATATCTGTATAAATTTTTAAAATCTGATTTCACCATGATTTTTAAAAAGTTATAATATAATAAAGAAATTTGCCGTTTTTTAAGATTAGGAATTGCCGTCATGTTGGGACTTTTGAAAGGATGTTGTATGAAGTACTGTCAAAATATTTTTTTCTAATACTGTAGGCTATTCCCTCCGCAGTGCCTACATGAATGTATGAATCGCGAAATTGATTTGTTGCACGAATCTAAGCCTACTTGAAGTATGACATACAGTTTTAATGAAGTGCAAGTAGATAGACAGACAGACAGACAGACAGTCGTGGTCACGTGACGGCACTCTAGTGATAAAACTGCATCTGCACCACGTGCAATGTTTATAAAGCCATTAGTTTAGGTCAGCACCGACGTGGCGCCGACAGAGACTAATCAAAATTATCAGAGGACTCGTGGTAACGCCGCCTTTATTAAGGAGACATTAGAAATTAGTTTGCAAGCACTGTAATGTTTGTCATTTTTGACAGGTACTATTCAAACTTCGCAAAAATATTTTGGTGGTAATTTTGGCAAATTCGTTATTCATAAAATCTGTTAAAAACTTTAAAATGGCGGCGTTTTAAAAATATTTATGAAAGTATACATTCGATATCATGATTGCATGAAGTATTATAAAATTTTTAAAAATATGAAAATTAATGAGATGGCAGTCATGGTTCACTTTCAAACTAATGTAATTTAAATTAGTATAGACCTACTAATATACGCAGATTTTAAAGTCAATTAACGTGATGAAAACGGATATGTGACATTTTAATTTTTTTTTTTTAATTCGCTATATACCATAAAATTTTACCCGATCACGAAGCGGTACTAATTTCCAACGTAAAACACAAAATATAAATTAATTTTGATTTATGATTATAGTATTTAAAATCTTGTAAAACCATGTCAACTCAGGGACACAGTATGTGTTGTAAACATTATTGAAAATGTTGCCTTAATGTTAAATTATAGATTTATCTTCCGTTTTACAGGTTAACGTGAGATATGCTGCAAAATAGCTTTTTAAAATAACTTTATAGAATGTCATTTTTTTTTGTTGAACATTTGCAATTTGAAATTGACAAGTAGGCCTACCTTGTCCATGCCGGTAGACCTACATCTAAAACGGACATATTTTGATGCCTTTTTTAACAAAAAATGTTGAAATTCGGATTTTATCAGAATTTCTTCTAAATTGACGCTTTTGATACAACTCTTGTTGAATGTGATGTAGTTGCTTATGTATTTACCACCTGTAACCGTGAGTGGAAATTAGGCTTTATATTTATCGCTAATACACAACACCGCTGTAGCCTACCATATCCCATGTATGTATACAAGATACAGATCCTTAGGCTGCAATATGCAATGCAAGATTGAATTGAAGCGAACTAATGATGCCAGGCGCATTAATTGCTTGGCCAAAGTGGCGCCTAGAGCACACACCACACACACACACGCACACGTACAAGCGCGCACGTTGCCTGTCTTACACATAACACGTGGGTAGAGGTCATGACACAAAGCACAACCTACTACAATATCTTATTTCATATTATATTTCTGAAAGTTTGTGTGTTTGTTTGTTTGTTATTCAATCACGCTTTAACCACTGGTTCAATTGAGATGAAATTTGATACGAATATGGTTTAAGTATCTGAGATAAACATAGGCCTATTCACGTTTTAAAAACGTCATTATACTACTTACCCAGCCCAAAATAATTATTAGTATTTAGTTTTGTGACATGTGTTAACTGTAGTTAGGTTTAATTACTGTTTACTGGACATGATATTTAGGCACCAGAGATGAGCATAGATCTAATCCCATTTTACAAATCTTAATCTGTGTTTTATTTATTGCAAAATTATTGCTTTTAATGTAACATTTTCAATTATTTTAGTCGAAATTTTTTCAAAACTGACTAATTTGTTACATTGTGTTGAATTTTCAATATTAAATGTAAAAAAAATCCCTACGCAGAGTGTCAATTGTAATTTGTAATATTACAATTACTGTGTATTTGTAATTAATTACAAATATTACTGTGCCAATATTTGTGTAATTACATTATATGAAAAAATGGTAAATATGCAGTATAGCATATCCTGGATTTTTCGATATTTTTGTTACTAAAATGCTTTATTATGTGCCCAAAAGCAAGAATCCAAAATATGAAAGCACGAGAAGTACGATAAAAATCGAAAATTAAAGTGAAAAACATAACCTCAAAAAATTGCTACCGGCGAAAATCGGTAACGTGTTGTAGATCGGTAAAACAATAAAAATACGTCTAACACGGGTTTTGGGTGATAAGAAACCCATTTTTAAAAGAATACTACATATCCTAACTGACACGGTTGTTGGGCCTAATACGGTGATGCGTGAAAAAACCTTTACATTTTTTTAAAGAATAGGCTACTACATACATATCCTAACTGACACGGTTGTTAGGCCTAACACGGTGATGCGTGAAAAAACCTTTATATTTTTTTAAAGAATACTACATATACTAACAGACACGGTTGTTAGGCCTAAAACAGTGATGTGTGAAAAAACCTTTATATTTTTTTAAATAATACTACGTATCCTAACTGTCACGGTTGTTAGGCCTAACACGGTGATGCGTGAAAAAACCTTTATATTTTTTTAAAGAATACTACATATCCTAACTGTCACGGTTGTTAGGCCTGACACGGTGGTTGCGTAAAAACCCTTTATATTTTTTTAAAGAATACTACATATACTAACAGACACGGATGTTAAACCTAACACGGTGATGTGTAAAAAAACTTTATATTTATTTATTTTATATAAATTATTTTATATATATTTTTTTTAAAAAGAGTACTCCGTAACGTAATTGACACGGTTGTTGGGCCTAATACGGTGATGCAGGAAAAAAACCTTAATTTTTTTTTGAGTACTCCATAACTTAACTAACACCGTGATGCGTTAAAAAAACCTTTATTTTAAAAAAGAAATTCACCATAAACTAACTGACACGGTTGTTGGTCCTAACACGGTAATGCGTGATCTTTAATGTATATTATGATTGCGGGCAAAGCCCTGACGGGTAACAGCTAATCATATAATATTTCTGAAAGTTTGTTTTTGTTTATTTGTTTGTTATTCAATCAAACTTTAACTACTGGACCAATTGAGATTAAATTTGGTATGGACACGTTTTAGGTATCTGAGATAAACCCAATACTATTCCAGTTTAATTGTATAATAGTGACCTTTTAATAATACTGTATTTTATTAAAATATGACAGGACCCTTTTTTATCGAGTAGCAAAAATTTATATGTCTTGGCCGAAAACCATAAATTGTATAATATTGTAAATAGAAATATATTAAAATGAAATGACCTATTCTGATTTTAAAAATCGACTATAAATTTTATTGCCTACATTATAATTGCAGGCAAAGCTGCAACGGGTAACAGCTAATCTTATTCATATTATATTTCTGAAAGTTTGTGTATTTGTTTGTTTGTTTGTTATTCAATCACGCTTTAACCATTGAACCAATTGAGATGAAATTTGGTACGAATATGGTTTAAGTATCAGAGATATACAGAGATATAAATACATATTATATGTATTTATATTTATATGGTATAATATTGTATATAGAAATATATTAAAATGAAATGAACCTATTCTGATTTTAAAAATCAACGGTGATTTATAGCCTTCCTGTTATCATTAGGTAACAGCTAATATATATATATATATATATATATATATATATATATATATATATATATATATATATATATATATAAAAGCACATATATATATATATCATCGCCGTCCAGCAAAATATCTTACACGGCGGGAAAACTAAATCTAAATATTGTTTGTAGTAAATGTGAGATAAATCAATAGTATAGGTAGGCATAGGACAACGAGACATCAGCAATAATATAACGCGAAGCAGTGTTCAGTGTTCAGGAACGTTGAGTGTAACATTTGTAAGTCAAACGCGTGATTAAATTTTGAAACATAATATTTAAAATTGCACTGTCTGTAGCTAACCTACATAGCTCAAACTCTGCCGTGTATCGGCCATCATGGTGTGACTTAGCCCGGAATATTTAAATAAGCGCCGATCCTGATACTTAGTTCCCATTTAGATGAGTGTTTATCACAAGTCTTTCGTTCCCCACTTTAGTCGCAATTGATTCAAAACTGGCCCCAAAATCGATTTGTATAATATCATAGGTTAGATCGATATGTAGTTTCGAAATTTTAATCTTAAAAGATCATAGTTTTGCATGCACTGTTTTCAAAATCGGATTTCGTTATCGTAAATATGCACTAATTAGCGTTTTAAATTTTAAATTTCATTGGAAATACGAAAATGAACGCAAACCAACTTTTAATTTGAAAATTAAAATGTTAATTTTACAGATTTTAAGAATGACGGTGGTAACACTAAGTTTTATAAAACTTTAAAATAAAATAATATTGAAAATTGTAATTATAAAGTGATTACTCATTTAAGTGAGATGCGAGTGTATTTGCGTTGTATGTTAAAAATAATTTATAATTTCTGTAATTATATGTGATTTGTAGGAAAACATGATACTGTATTCTTGGGAGGTAAATTGAGTTATAAACTGTAGCAGTTATTTGTATTACAAATTTAATGCAACGAATAAGCAAAATATTAATTTTATACCAGAGTTACGATGTAAATTTAATCTTTTGATATAAAGGGTTTAAGTTTTCGATAAAATTATGTTTGTTGCACGAACAATTGTTGTTGTTTTTTTTTTTGTAAAAAGACTTTAGAGGTCATAATTCAGTGTGCCGGTAGTCAATGGACTAAAAACCTTGATCGGCGCCAGATTTTTGTAATTGATCTTTAAAATAAACCAAAATTTGGTAAAACGATTTTGGGAAATAAAACGGTTTTCACAGTTTGTTGGTCAATAGCTCACAAATGGAAATTTGTATAACAAGAATAAAAACACATACATTTTATTTTGGTACTTAAAGGCAACATTTGAGTGAATTTTTTGCAAAATTAATTACAACAATAGTGATCTGGAGGCCAGGTCAGGTGGGATAATATCCGAAAAAACTTCAATAAACTAATGGGTTGCTACTGTCTTAAACATATTCATTTAGAGTCGTAATAATAAACATGGGGCAAAATGGTAATGAAGAAATTAAAAAGACCTTTTTCTCGGGACAAAAATTAAATGCTTCGTTATCAGCTCAGTAAGATAAAAGACATCACATAATTATATATTGTCAGTGTTACAATAAAGAACATCTCGTAGTTGTTACATATTGTCAGTGCGTTACAATAAAGGACATATCATAGTTTCACATTGTCAGTGCATTAGAATAAAGAACATCTCGTAGTTTTTACATATTGTCAGTGCATTAGAATAAAGAACATCTCGTAGTTGTTACATATTGTCAGTGCATTACAATAAAGAACATTTCGTAGTTGTTACATATTGTCAGTGCATTACAATAAAGAACATCTCGTAGTTGTTACGTATTGTCAGTGCATTAGAATAAAGAACATCTCGTAGTTGTTACATATTGTCAGTGCGTTACAATAAAGAACATCTCGTAGTTGTTACATATTGTCAGTGCGTTACAATAAAGGACATATCATAGTTTCACATTTTCAGTGCATAAGAATAAAGAACGTCTCGTAGTTGTTACATATTGTCAGTGCGTTACAATAAAGAACGTCTCGTAGTTGTTACATATTGTCAGTGCGTTACAATAAAGGACATTTTCATAGTTTCACATTTTCAGTGCATTAGAATAAAGAACATCTCGTAGTTGTTACATACTGTCAGTGTGTTACAATAAAGAACATCTCGTAGTTGTTACATATTGTCAGTGCGTTACAATAAAGGACATTTTCATAGTTTCACATTTTCAGTGCATTAGAATAAAGAACATCTCGTAGTTTTTACATATTGTCAGTGCATTAGAATAAAGAACATCTCGTAGTTGTTACATATTGTCAGTGCATTACAATAAAGAACATTTCGTAGTTGTTACATATTGTCAGTGCATTACAATAAAGAACATCTCGTAGTTGTTACGTATTGTCAATGCATTAGAATAAAGAACATCTCGTAGTTGTTACATACTGTCAGTGTGTTACAATAAAGAACATCTCGTAGTTGTTACATATTGTCAGTGCGTTACAATAAAGGACATTTTCATAGTTTCACATTTTCAGTGCATTAGAATAAAGAACATCTCGTAGTTGTTACATATTGTCAGTGCGTTACAATAAAGGACATATCATAGTTTCACATTGTCAGTGCATTAGAATAAAGAACATCTCGTAGTTTTTACATATTGTCAGTGCATTAGAATAAAGAACATCTCGTAGTTGTTACATACAGTCAGTGCATTAGAATAAAGAACATTCCGTAGTTGTTACATATTGTCAGCGCAGCAGAACAAAGGACATCTCATAGTTACATATTTGTAGCGCATTAGAATAAAAGATATCTCATAGTTAAATATTGTTAATGAATTTAAATAAAGGACATCTCATAGTTGATTATTGTCAGCGCATTAGAATAAAAGGTATCTCATAGTTAGATACGAGGTTTGTCCAATAATTACGCGAACTGGTCGAATATGGTGGCCATTACGGAGAGTTAAGCCACACCCACTGGCCTCACGTGTTGTCTGGGACCCAATGAGCCGTCAGTGCTTGGCAGAACGTTACGCTGTGCGGATCTTGCGAGTAGAGTTATTTTTAGTTTTGCATTATTTTTTTGTTCATCGATATGGAAATTGACCAATTCACTGAACAACGAATTAACATCAAGTTTTTGGTAAAGTTTGGTAAAAATTACCAAGAAATTGCTGAAATGTTGAGAGTTGTTTATGATGATAATGCTATGAAGAAAACAGCCATTTTCAAGTGGATTAAGCGCTTTAAAGAAGGTCGAGAAGACGCCACGGATGATGCAAGAATTGGACGACCTTCAACCTCTTGTGTGCATGAAAACATTGATCGTGTGCGGCGTCTTGTCCTTACTGATCGCCGAAAAACTGTCCGAATGATAGCTGAAGAACTAAATTTAGGAAAATCAACAGTGCACACAATCTTAACCGAGCATTTGGGCTTAAGAAAGGTTTGTGCGAAAATCGTGCCAAAACTGCTGACTCCGCATCAAAAGTTGAGAAGAGTCAAATGTGTTACTGACTGGAAAAATTCCATGGAAAATGATGTTGGATTCTTAAATAGGGTTATCACTGGTGATGAATCGTGGTTTTTCGAGTATGACCCCGAATCGAAATCGCAAAGCATGGAGTGGAAAGCAACAGGTGAAGCTCGAACAAAAAAATCAAGGAAAAGCCGATCAAAAATCAAAGTCATGCTCCTGGTTTTCTTTGATATCAAAGGTGTTGTTCATCATGAATTCCTTCCTGAGGAAAAAACGGTAAATTCTGAGTTCTACCTTAACGTTCTCAAGCGTTTGAGAGATTGAGTGCGTCGTGTGCGACCACATTTGACTCAAAACGATGGATGGATTCTTCATCAAGACAATGCACCCGCACATTTGGCTTTGATTGTTCGCCAGTTTCTGGCTAAAAATTCAATCACTATCCTTAATCATCCCCCTTATTCACCGGACCTCGCCCCCTGCGACTTTTTTCTATTCCCTAAATGCAAAAATGTGATGAGGGGACAGCATTGGGAAGATGTGGACACAATAAAACAAGAAACGACGAGGAGACTGAAAAGCCTGACTTCCGAGGGTGCTTTGAAGAGTGGAAAAGAAGATGGGATAAGTGCATAGCAGTGAATGGAGAGTATTTTGAAGGGGACAAAATCAATGTAGATGAAATTTTGTAAAATAAAGTTTTTATGACCTTAGTTCGCGTATTTATTGGACAAACCTCGTATTGTCAGTGCATTAGAATTAAAGACATCTCATAGTTAAATATTGTCAACACAGTAGAATAAAGGACATATTATTGTTACATATTGTCAGCGAATTAGAATGAAATATATCTCATAGTTCAATATTGTCAATGCAAAAAATAAAGGACATCTTATAGTTCATTATTGTCAACGCAGTACAATAAATTATACCTTGTAGTTACATATTATCAGTGCATTAAAATAAAGGAATCTTTTAATTAAATAATGTCAAAACAATAAAATAAAGAACCTCTTGTAATTATACATTTTCAGTGCATTAAAATAAAGGACATATCATAGTTAAATATTGTTAGCGCATTATCTAGAGATATTATAAAAGACATCTCATAGTTAAATGTTGTCAACACAATATAATAAAGGACACGACTTGTTGGGTTGGCCTACAAAACTGTTAGCTCGACATTTTGGTAAAATAAATGGTATTTAGAGAACCAATAGAAAACTACTGTGTATATCTATTTTTATCTTTGATCGTAAAAAAGTGTCAATCTATTTCGAGAACTGTAGCAACATCGATGCCGAACATTGTCGTAGAATCTTAATGCCAATACATTTAAACACTAAATATATATAA
>CM040188.1:1890000-1910000 GCA_022606455.1 Callitettix versicolor | reverse complement strand
GTGAGCGCGCGTGCGCGTGTTTGTGGTGTAGTGTGCGTGTGCGTGTGTGGTGTGTTCGCGTGTTTGTGCGTGCGTGTGTGTGTGTGTGTGCGTGTGTGTGTGTGAGCGCGCGTGCGCGTGTTTGTGGTGTAGTGTGCGTGTGTGGTGTGTTCGCGTGTTTGTGCGTGCGTGTGTGTGTGGTTTGTGCGTGTGTGTGTGTGTGTGTGTGTGTGTTTTAGTACTGTATGGTAATTTTCGTCAGATTTGATTCAAATTTGGCACGAAAATAGATGAAAAAACTTGAACGAATTGTAACGTGTAACAAGCCTTCAAGTTCGTTATACATACGTAGTTTGTTGAAGGTTACACATTAAAATTTGTTCAATTCTTTCAATATGGCGGCCATTCCAAGTAGCCAACTAAAAATACTTCTTTTAAGTTTTTTACACTTTATTGAAAACTGATTTTAAAAATTATAATCAACATTAAGATCAACATAAATTTGCATTTCAAACGTTCAAATTCCATTAAAAATACGGAACTTATTCGACGGAGGATAGGGTTTACTTGCTTACTTGCAATGTAATTGATTAAAACAGCATACAAAAGTGTAGGTGTTCACATCACCTATTGCATGCGTAAATAAGAAATAGCCTACACAACAAAATGTGTACTATAAGTACAGACTAATAGGCCTACTTCTGATAACGAGAAGGAACGAAATGAAATAATGGGAATGGAAGCAATTCTCGTTAACGTGATGGAAGCAAATATCCAACAATATTTGCAACAATAGAGTATAGATATAGTTTTTGAAGATGCAGGTTCTCCGAAACGCGTCAACGAAAGTAGAATTGACGAAGCTATGGAAGGCAGATCATTATACTGAACACAGTATCCAACAATATTTTTCCTTTAAACTTCAAGGAACCTTATCCTGATATTTTGGAACATGTTCCTCGTATGGCCTGACAATGCTTAAGTGTTGGTCGATAAAGATTTCTGAGAAACTATTTTTATACTTCTTTGCTTTGTTTTATCAATTACAGGACTGTTGTTACTTGAAAATGTAAATAAGTTGATTTGTTTGTAATTCTGATTTCTAAAACAGTCACAACTGGGAAAGTTCAGCTGTAAACTCTAATAAAATCAAATATTTGATAGTTTACTTTTAAACCTTAAAAACGCTGGAATGACGAAACTAATTTTACCAGTTGCGTGTCAGATAATGTAAGCAAAGTTTGTGCTATTAACAGTTACGTTGGCAGTACTGTGTGGGATACAATGGTGCCACTACACAGCACAATATGTTCCCACACGATGTAATACAATGCTATATAAATCATTCGAGTCTGGTGAGTTACTGAAGTTTTAAAAAAATTTAATTCGTCAGCATTCGCAGTTTAAAAAAGCGCTTAGCTCAAACCCTTTTGATAGTAGACAATACTATAAAACCAATGTTGCCACCACTAATGTTAAAATTTCCCCCCCAGAGGGATTATTTACCTTTTCCGTGTTTTTACTTTCTTACTGCATTTTTTTTTTTTTTTTGTGTTTAACGTTCGACTATTGTGCACACTTGGGCTAATGCAGACGATGGGATGATTTATAGCGTATGAAAATGCCAAGCCCTCGCCGGGAATCGAACCCGGGTCCTCAGTACGCTATCCACTAGGCCACCGAGGCGGCTTTTCTTACTGCAGGTCCCGTTATCCGTGTAAGATGTGAATTGCGGAAATTCCATAAAGTGAACTTTAAACGTTATCCACTCAAGCTGGCGAGTGTCTCAGAGCAAACATATCTCTGCCACCACTTCCCCCCCACTGCGAAAAATGCCTTCAAATGGTGCTCTGTTACACTGTCGTAGCGACTCTAATCATTCACGTCCCAGTATCATCACGTAACAGGTATTAAACACCTACGCAATAGTTTACCGAACTCGTGAGACTCTAGCCAGCTGGATCAGCGACACTCCTGTGCAATACGCAGGACTACTGCAGTTTGCCCATCTGGAGGAAGTGTACCAATAATAAAAAGGAGTCGCTATGCTTCAAAACATTTAAGTTAGTGAACTACAGTCAGAAATTATTTTATAAAATCGGTAATTATGTAAAATTTAGTATAATTTCTCAAAACCAGTTTGCTCCAATTTTTAATGTTCGTAAACCATGACCACCGTGAAATGCGCCGAACATACTGTTTCGTTTAAAATTCGGCAAGGCCTGCTTGAGTTATGAGGAACAGACTATTTGCGGAAATTAATTGAAAGTGAGAGAGGCCGGTAACCCGGGGGCGGCAGCCATAATTAGTCGTGTAAATAAAATGTAGTAATTAGAGGAGATCACACTGCTGAATAACAAGACGTTGCCATAGGCACTTGTAAATAAATCTAATTGGCGTATTGCCCAGTCCACAGCTGGCCAGATAGTGTTGCTAATTTGCTCAATCTGCATTATAGAGCGATTTAATCGAGAGAGCATTGGCAGTGACTGTTTTAATCTGTGTTCCTATCCGATTTCATTTGTTCATTAAAAAGCTGTCAAATTTGTTTTTTCCTGATTTGCACAGTTTTGTTTTGGCACAGGCCAAGTTATTTGTTTTTGACAATAAATAGTCGTCCGCACACGCACGCGCACGCGCGCGCAAACACAAATATATGTAAATACACTGTATATTAAAACTAGAATTTTAACTTGTAAACTATTTTATTTTACGAAAAAACAGAAATAAACCATAACTGCAGTAAAACTATTATTACTTTTAAAAATTATAATAACGAACGATTGGGAATTCATAATCAATTATTTTTCACGTATTTAAAAAAAGAATTGGGGAATTTAATTTACTTCATAATGAATGATAGGGAATTATTAATCAATCTTTTTCACATAATAGGTCAGTTATCAGCTGGCATTTACATTCGAGCGTTGGTACTATATGTAATTTTCGTATTTTTCACGAAATATTATCATTTAAATGCTAAATTGTGCAGATTTTAAAGCTGATTATTGATATAATAGTGAAATTACAATTTTTCACAAATGTAACATAAAAAGGAATGCACAAAGCGTGGCATATCCCACAATCTCAAGCTTCTTCATACTTATTTATGGAATTTAAATGAATTATACTGGTATCGTGCAATATATGTTCATGGTATAGCTAATATATGCTACATAACAATTATGTACCAAATAAAAAAACACATTTATCGGGACTATACAACTGCATTACAGTTGTTCATTAATTCGTTTCCACGTACTGATTTTAGTGAAACCTTTAGCGTACAAAAAGTAGACTTGTATGTTATATCCTAGGAGTTGTTTCAGGTACCAGGATTTTGACAATATCAGTATTTCTTGTAACAAAACGGAAGTATGTAGTCAAACACATGCCCTGTCTTCTCGAGAGCTGAATTCAATTTTGAAAGATAAAGATATTTACAATTTGGAAAACAAAATTAAACACTGTTCTAAGCCGGGTTTATTGTCCTTAATCGTGATATAAGTCGAGTTATGAATCTTCAAACTTCACCAAAATTTCATAAGAAATTAAACTCTCAGTTATTTTAGGCCCTAAACCAGAGAAGTTTGTGCAACGTTTTTGTTAAGTTATAAAGTTACTACTTATTACTTACAAAGTACAACTTAGTGAGAAATCTTTCACTTTTTCTTACCTAAAAAGAAAAAAAAGTTTAAATACTTTTAGTGAAACGTTTATTTACTTTTTACTAGCCTAAATATATGTATATGTGCATATTTTTCGATCAAGTTTTAAATAAATTCGCCCCTACTTTTAGAACAATTTTAGAAGTGTCATTACACAAATAATAGGGTGTGTGTGTGTGTGTGTGTGTGCGTGCGCGCGCGCGTACAAAGACTACACACACACGCACGCACGCACGCGCGCGCGCAAACACACACACACACAAAGACTACACAAAATTTGGGATATAGTTTATGTAATTTCTTTTATATTTAAAAAATCGGTTTTCAATTTCTTTTATGATTAAAAAATGTTTAATTAATAGTTAATACAGGAGTGGAGTTTTTAAAAATCTTCTCTAACAATATTAATAAAATTTTGTTTAATATAGTGTTCCTTTTGTTTCCTTAAGGAACAAAAATACAATGGTCTGCTCTGTACTTCCCAGAAAATCCGAGTTGGGAAACCTGCAAGGCTCACCTCACAACTGCACGCCAACTTACAATTTTTTCCCTTGTCTATTCTAGTTAGACTAATGAGGACGAGCGATTAGCGTTAATGGTAAGGGTAAAGCAACGGGGGTAACTACGGCTCGAACTAAGAACCTTGAGCTGCGCAGTAGGCCTAATCTACATATACTACGCTACTTTACATATGTATGACACTTCATAACCAAAATGTGATTTAAGAAACTAGGCAGATTTTTCACGAGTTTTTAACGCCCTCAACCAGAATATTTGGAATTATATAGGCTATTTCTTGGGTGCTTAAGGACTGAATTTGAGGATTTGATCATAATCTTAATAGCAGATTTTGAGAAATCACGATTTTTTAACAATGTATTACCAAAAAGAATTAAAAAACTTAATTAACTTTGAGAAAATTTAAGAAACATTTTAAATGTTAAATGTAAATCGAATTTTAGAAAGTTATATAGATTTTTGTAGTGAACCGTACAGTGAGTTACAGGATTTGAGAGAGAGGATTTGTGCAATGTTTGTGCACTACGGTAATTTGTGTAGCCTATGCCTATTTGCAATATGCAAGAATTCCACAGCCCCAAACACGAATCGCCCAGGCGAACTGACTACACGATTTCACCTTGAATACGAACAAACACGACAAGTCAGAAACCATTTTACCTTTGCGGCACGTGACTGTTTATCTGGCTAAATGAAACAAATTTCTAACGTTATTTTATTTATATTATACTAATTTCACAGTCATAAGCAGTATTCAAAATGGCATTTGTCAGTATTGTTTCCTTTACAATTACATTGAAAATATGAACCAGTTGTCAAATTAATGTTTTTTTTCAAAATCAGTGGAGTTCGTAAATTTAAAACGATGATAAAGATTTTAGCTGTGATGGTGGAAATTTGTGTAACATTAAAGTTATGACGAGACGTTGCAAAAAAAATTTGGGTTTTGCGTTACACGGACAATTTTTTTATTTAATTTTGGAAAACATTATACGAGGGCTATTCAGAAAGTAGATTACGTTTTTGGATAAAAAAAAAACTAAGTACAGGAAAAAAATTTTATTATATACATTTGAAAGAGGAACTAAAATACTATTTTTCGACATAATCGCCAAACAAATTTAGACATTTGTCATATCGGTGAACTAGCTTTGAAATTCCCGTGTCGTAGAATTCCGCCGCCTGTGACGCCAGCCAGTCAGTCACGCCCGCGCGGAGATCTGCGTCGTCATCGAAGCGCTGTGTTGCAAGCCAAGTCTTCATCTTCGGGAATAAGTGGAAATCACTAGGTGCCAGGTCCGGACTGTAGGGTGGATGAGGGAAAATCTCCCACTTGAAGGCTGTCAAGACGTCTTTTGTTCGATTTGCCGTGTGAGGGCGGGCATTGTCGTGCAAAAACAACACTTTTGCACTCAGTTTTCCTCTCCGCTTGTTCTGGATAGCTCGTCTTAAGTTTCGTAATGTTTGGCAATACCTTTCTGAGTTTATGGTTGCTCCACGTTCTAGGAAGTCAACCAGAAGAACACCTTTCCTGTCCCAAAAACGGTCGCCATGATCTTCCTTGCTGACAGGGTTTGCAAACATTTCCTCGGTTTTTGGGGAATTTGTGTGCCCCCACTCCATAGACTGTAGTTTTGTCTCACAGGTAACGTGCTTAACCCAAGTCTCATCTCCCGTTACGATGCGATCAAGAAATGATTCACCATCTTTGTCGTAAGCGTCCAGAAATGACAACGATGCAGCCATACGCTGACCCTTGTGCTGTTCTGTCAGGAACTTTGGCACCCATCTGGCACAAAACTTATGGTATCCTAACTTTTGGTGACAATTTCGTACAACAATGTTCGCGAAACTTGTGGGAAACAAAGACTTGGCTTGCAACACAGCGCTTCGATGACGACGCAGATCTCCGCGCGGGCGTGACTGACTGGCTGGCGTCACAGGCGGCGGAATTATACGACACGGGAATTTCAAAGCTAGTTCACCGATACGACAAATGTCTAAATTTGTTTGGCGATTATGTCGAAAAATAGTATTTTAGTTCCTCTTTCAAATGTATATAATAAAATTTTTTTCCTGTACTTAGTTTTTTTTTTATCCAAAAACGTAATCTACTTTCTGAATAGCCCTCGTATTTCTAGGAAGTCTGTGTAGAGTCTCGTAAAATTCATTTTATTTCCTTAATAAACATCGTTGTATCTGTAGGCTAAGTCATCGTTTATATGTCAATTTTTAAAACTAGATTTAAACAAATTCTGACCAGTTTGTGTATCGATAAATACCTATTCGAATAAACTCCGTTAAAAAACATAAACTCTTTCGAAAAGTTTTTAGAAAAATGTTTTAGCCTATCTTGTAAATTTAATATTATAGCGGAACATCTTAAAGTAAATGTTAAAACAATTTGTTGCTTAAAAGTTTGTTTATAATAACTGAATGTGAGAAGTTTGTGTTTTATTTTTCATCACTTACTGTCAACATATTCACTTTATACTAAGTAAGTAAGCCTATGGCCAGCACAAGTGCCATCGCGAGGAACTCATTCAACTTGTCCATTTGTCTACAATTACATGGGTATTTTAAATTACTAATACAAGTCCAGGCTGAACAAAACGTCGCCGGAAGACATTGTAGTCGTGCACATGTCTCACTGACGTGATGGAATCGAACATTGATTAGCATCACATAAATGAATATTTCGATAAGTGAAAATCGAACTCGATAGAGGTTAGACACGCTTGTACGGCCAGAAAGTGCAGAAAATCAGCGTTAAATGTTGCATAATTTACCATTTTTACGCATTTTATAATTTTGAAATTATTTTTAGAAAGAAGCTAGGATTTTTGCACGGCGACAGAGGTTGCAGAACGTGCGAACAAGAAGTTATCAATGATCCTTACAAGGACGTTTTGTGCGATGTCCTTAGATAGTTGTGTGAGAAAGTCTACCATTGCACAATTGTGTTGGATTTCTTTTCCAGGCTTACAGCAATGTGTTATCAACAATAAAACTTATCGTACAAAAATAGTTCTGCCTTATTTTAAAACAAAAAAACTTGAACAATTTTGTTCTATTTTCAGGCTTGTATGGTTTAGCGTTGCATGATTATTGACAAACACATGAAGCACCCTTTTTCGCACTGTTATTTTGAATATAAAATTTGCTTTTGCCCTATTTTTCCGACTCGCGCATGTACAAAACGGGTTTTAAGACTCATTATGTTCCGATTTACTTTAGATGTTCGAGTGATAACTGAAGTACGTCAGTGTACGTGGAACACTTCTAAAACGAAAAATATTACATTAAAGTATCAAAAATGTTTCCATCCTGTCAAATTTTATCCAATGTTCTTGCAACAGTCAGTCCGTATTAGCATCTCCATTACTTACACGGGAGGCAAGAAGGCAAGGACCGTCTTCTCCTATTCACTTCTTTCGAAGGTCATTCAATTTGGATCAAACTTTCAGACCTATCTGAATCATTATTCAAACAAAAAAGTGGACAATTTTATTGACGAAATTATTTCTATAATTAATTATACTATAGTCGCTAATGTATCATTAAGGGATTAGCCTATTTCATAAACTTGATTGGCATATCACATAAATGTTATCTACAATAAACTACTCACTGGGTTAAAGCTCTACTTACAGGTAGCGCTTCAGGTCACTGGAGGTACTGGAGGAGGAAACTGCAGGTCACATAATTTATGATTGTGAGGCTCTTGCTAGTAGGAGGCTAGGGGTTTTTAATTTCCAAGATCCTAGGGATCTTCAGTAGAATGAGCTAGTCAGTGGGTTGTTGGAACTTATTAGGGGCACCAATCTGCTGAAATAGGTATTTTAAGAGGTAAGTTGCACAATAGGTCAGTTGATCGCAGTGCCTGGGGTTGAAAAAATCCCTTCCTCTAGAATATAATCTAATCTACGGGTAGTACATTGGCATTATAAACTAAAATAATATATCTAAACTTTAGTTTTATGCACGATTAGTAGGCCTTGTAACAGATCATTTTCAAGCAGCTAAAGGATCTCCAAATGGTGCGAGAAATCAAAACATCTAACCCGAAAAGGAGCGGATCGAAGAAAAGAGTGCCACACAACTATCTAACAAATGTTGGATAAAGTAAGCTTATATTTCTCCGATGCCCCTCCCCAATCGGCTACCCTTATGTAAGCACGTAAGCACAAGTAAGTTTCGAGAATCGAGTAACGCGGGAAGTAGTTTCTTGGACGAAAAGCTTTCTTAACGACTCGAGATTCCAGTACAACAAAACCCGTTCTTCGAAACAGAACTGCGAGCTGCTTCGTGCCTCAGATGTCTTGGGACTATACAATAGCACAGCACACGTGTGTAATACAGACGATAGCTTTTACCAATGATCAAACGGTATGACCTATCACTCTGTAGATTTAACGTTCGACGCGGTATTAAACAACACAAAAAACATTGAAATTCTATTTATATTCTTCTTCTTTTCTGCTAGGATTATTGTCACTATGTTGAGTATAATGATCTTCCTTCCCTATCTTCGTCAATTCTACTTTCGTTGACGCGTTTCGGAGAACCTCCATCTTCAAAAACTATACCTATACTCATTTGAAGGCAGATCATTATACTCAACATAGTAAACACAAAAACAATTTACCGTTGACGGATGACTAGAAGAAATTGATTTTTTTCAGATTTCAACGCAATTGGTTGAACCGTTCTAGAGATTTAGATTATTTAGTAAAACAAAAACAAAATGGCGTATAATCGTTTTAATATTTATAAGAACCCTTCCGTTATTTTTATCAGATGAATACACTTGTGAAGTATATAGGGCACAACCTGTATTTGAGAGTCAATTCTATTGCTTTCTATTCTATTCATGTTAAGTTCTTCTATTCTATTATATTCTTCTATTCTAATAGACAATAAGTTCTTTTAACAAGTGCGTTATCTAGTCAAGTCCAATCAACCGTTTAGAAATAGCAGCCATTCCATCATTTTCATCTTACTTTTTTAAAATTAATTTCACAATTGTGATCAGCGTTAAAATGAGCATAAATTGGCATTAATATTTTCAATTTCCATTGAAAGCACGAAAACAAATATTCTGGCGAGGAGGTTTACAGTAAATCAGCTGTTAATGCTATTTAAGTCAGCTGACATTGGCTGTGGCTGCAAATCAACAATAACAGCTGTTTCTTGTTGTTCTGTGTCAAAGTCAAATGTGTAATGACCACTGTGCTGTGCTGTGCTGCACCAGTGCATAACTTAAGCCGGTTTACAAACTATGTTCGCCGTCCTTTATATACTGTACTAACTGTAGCACAAACATTTCATTCACTTTTACCAACATAAATCGTTTTGTGTGCAACTTTGTAAGTATAGATGCATAATATTTGAAGTTTTTAGTGAATTTCCGTTCTAAAATGAGCTTTTTATGAGACCAAGAAACACGAATCGTGCGTCGATCCTAACTTATCCTATAACATGTTTCAGAATTGCTTTATTACACAGATATACGAGCACGCACGCGCACACACACGCACGCGCGCGAGCACACACGCGTACGCACACGCACTCACACAGTCTATATTTATGATTAAATTTTAAGGAAATATGTTTGTAAGAAAAATTATTGTTTTTCTTGGGTATTTGACTATGTTATCGTTAAGGCAAATTTTCAGAACATTTTTTTTATAATTTTGAAAGTTTACAGACACAAAAATTTTAAAACATTCAAAATTGGGTTAGGCCTAACATATTTTGATAAATGAAGATGCGTAGCTCAGCTCGTTGTATAAATATATGCAATAAAAGAATTCACGATTAGAGAGTAAATCGAAGAAGAAAGCGAAGCATACCCGGGAGAAAGGTCAAGGTTTTTTGGCTGAAGGTCCAGAGTCAGCTTGTTGGAGAGACGTTTTGTTTTGGTATTTAAGGTCTACATTTGAAAAAATTTTGATAAAATGTGTTAATTTTAATTTTTAGGAAATATTATTTTAGTTGCTCGAAATAAAGTATGCACTACTTTGGCAAAAACGTTCTTATTTCTGAATAACAGTCCAACTGACAGTGTTTTCAGTACATGCTTGACGAGGCAGCAAGATTTTCTTTGCACTCTCCTAATAGGGTCACCTAATTCCATAGCCTACTGCGACGCAAGGATATTGTGTATGTGACTGTATTTACTAACAAGCAATCATGAGTCACCACGCACAGCTAGTAGTAGGCGACATAACTGAACCTTATTGTTTCAAATACGATACAGTTTTTTAATTTATTTAGTCGCCTTTTTTAAGCCGAGTAACTACAATAAAAGCACCTGTAGTACATTGTATCACTTTGGACAAAAAAATATTAAATTTGAATACTTTTTCACAGGAAATTACTTCCTCTTAACTGAACTGATAAAGTCGATACTTAAATAAGGCCACGTAATATCGCACGCTTACAAGAAAGTAATAACGTCAAACACTTTTAACTTTACAATTTTTTGAAAATCTCGTTTTGACATCCATAATCTTAGCGTTAACGTTTAAATTGAGTTGAACGTATCTGATCCGGCCCTGGGATAGCTTACTTTCCGATGCAAACAAGACACTATACCCAAATAACTGGTTAATTACACTCACGTTTATATATATATATATATTGTGTGCACACCCAAAATCTCAACAAATTTTAATTTTATTATTTTGAAAAATTGTTCAGTTTTCCGAATATTTGTTCGGTAACTGTAAATAGGATTCGTGTTGTGAAGAGTTGTGTGTTAGTACACGCACGCACACGCACACACACACGCACGCACACATACATGCACACACACACACACACACACACGCATGAACGCACACACACACACACACACACGCACACACGCACGAACGCACACATACATGCACACACACACACACGCATGAACGCACATACACGCACGAACGCACACATACATGCACACACACACACACACACACGCACGAACGCACACATACATACACACATACACACACGCATGAACGCACACAAAAACACACACACACACACACACGCATGAACGCACACACACGCACGAACGCACACATACATGCACACACACACACACACACACATACATGCACACACACACACACACACACACACACACACTCACGCACGCACGCACGCACGCACGAACGCACACATACATGCGCGCGCACACACACACACACACACACACACACACATGAACGCACACACACGCACACAAAACTTGAAAATATATCTCGATGAGAATTTATAACGAAGAACATTGCAAATGTTGTCGAACCATCAGGTGAAACTTTTACAAATGTACTTTCAGTCATCAGCTATTGTTACACAAAGTTGCTGAACAGGCTTCACGTGAGAAAGTTTGTGCAATAGTGTTACAGTCGGCGCGGCGGTGACTTTACGAGCGCCAGGTCTTGTCTAATGCCGCAAGAACTCGTAAACAGCGCCTATATGCCTCGTAAACAGATTTTGATGGACGACAGGTGGTCTGTGCCCGCTGCAGTTACCTTTATCAGTGTTTTCTTTTACTGATAAAGGCAAATAATGTCTTTCGTATTATGTTATTAGCGAAAGACCATCGGCACCTGGGCCTCTTGTTGAGGGATCGTTCGACTGTTTAATATTCACTACAGGAAGAAAGGGTCACTACTTTTATCCCCTAACACATTGGCGCCCGAGCGTATGTTTGTGTTAGTCCAATTCAGGTAAAAGTAATATATAATAAATGAGTACTTTACCAGCAAAGTTCGTTCTACCGTTTCAAAATGGCGGATATTTAAAGCATAATAAAATACACTATCTCTTTTAGAGCACACATTTTTGAAAATTTAATTCCGCTCTCGTAATTAGTGTTCAAGTGTGTATAAATTAGCGTATACAATTTTAAAATTTCATTGAAAATGAATTCGGCTACGGTCAAGGTTCTTTAAAATGTTGAAATTTATTTTAAATTCACCCACATCCGCCAGCGAGTCAATAAGCGTGCGTGTAGAATGTTGGCTGCTACGAGCGTAACGAGCGTTTATGAAAAAAGCCCAATAGCTTCTGTTAAAGCAAACCTGGTTTGTTTAAGGTTTTAACCTATCTTGCGACTCATTAGTCAACTAACAACATTAATTGGTTGTTTACATCAGTCGAGGTAACAAAAACAACTTAATTACTACTTTGGTGAAAGAGTTAATCACTCAGGTTATAGGCTTATTATCTTTAAAAAGTAGACTTAATTATCTTTAAAAAGTAGACTACAAATTATTAAAAGTGTAAACAATTTTGCTTTAGAAAATAGATTAAAAAATTACATGAAGAATATTCCAAAAAAAGCGGCCATACTGTAACGTCTCCATCAATTTGTAGTTTCTGAAGCTCCAGTAGCCCACTACTGCATTGTATACACCAGGTAAGGTCAGATGTGAACATCATGTGCCTATATGCTCGCTGCTCTTAGCTGCTACATTACTAAACGCGCGACCTTGAAAACACAACATTTAGTCACGCACAACTGTGACAAAGCCGTTAAAACATTTAACTTGTACAGTAACTGAAGTACAATTTGTGTTATTTTGTAATGTTCTGCTCCCGGTTATATATAAATTGCAATAAACAACGTAAGAATATATATATATATATATATATATAATATATATATATATATATATATATATATATTATTATTATTATTATTATCTGCGCATAGACCCTGTTGGATCACGCAAAGCACTCGGACTCATGTCTTGTTCCTTCTAATCCTCCACACCTCCCTCATCCTGTCCCCATGGATCCTCTTCCGCTCCTCCGTCCATTTTACCCCTGCTCTCTTTGGGATTTCATTCTCTGGGACCTTCCAACCGAGCATCTTTCTCCTGTATGCGTGCCTATTTTCAACATCTGTTGAGTCTATTCCTGCGTCATGTAGGTCTATTCTGACTTGTGCGATCCACGACGTTGTTGATTTGACACCTTGTATATACTTAAGGATTCTGTTGGCAAGTCTCGTTGTTGGTAGTCTACTGATGTGTCCATAGAACCGAAGCCTCCTTCTTCTGATATCTGCTGCCAGGTTCGATATCTTCTCTGTGGTCTTCCGGGAGTGCAACCTGTATCCATCTTCTGTTAATCTCGGACCAAGGATCTTCCTCAAGATTTTGCGTTCTTCATTCAAAATACCCTCCATGGTAGCTTTTGTGTGGAGTGCTAGCGTTTCGCTTGCATATAATACCTCCGGTTTTGTGACTGTATTGTAGTGTCTGATTTTTGTGTGCGTCGACATACATCTCTTATTGTAGATATCACGCGTTATACCAAGCGCCCTCTTCATTCTCAGTAGCCGAACCTTTTGCGCAGCTTTCTCGCCACCTGTGGGTTCAAGAATTTCTCCCAGATATTTGAAGTGCTTGGCTCTGTTTATCTTACCATATTTTGTGTTTAGTTCTTGAATATTTAATTTTGTACAGAAGAATTTGGTTTTTTTAAACGAGATCTGTAGACCGACCCTCTCTGCACATTCCTTTAGGACTTCTATCTGTTTAATCGCTGTTGTTTCATTATCTGTGAGTATGGCCAGGTCATCTGCAAAAGCTAGGCACGCGATTTCTGTGTTGTCCTTAGGTCTTCCAAGTCGAACTGGTTTCCAGTGCCCTTCAATTTTTAATTCTTTCTCCCATTCCCTGGTAACTTTGTCCAACACCAGATTGAAAAGGAGAGGCGAGAGTCCATCTCCTTGGCGAACTCCAGTTGTGATCAGGAAGGGTTTGGAAATTTCCCCCATAAATTTCACCTTATATATATATATATATATTTATATATAATTTTCTAAAATACGTTATTATTTTGTAAAATGATTGGTTTTAGAGTTATATTAGTTCAAATTTTCGCCATTTTTAAATGAGTATTAAAAATATTTTTTTACTAGTATTTCCCATTAATAAAATGTCGACCACATTTTACTTAATACAATACTGTCCTCAAATACTGAAAAACTGCTTGTATCTTTTTCCGTGATTGGTAAAAACAGTGTATTTATTGTATAATTAAAAACCCTGTACACAACAATTAAGTTTAGCCCTCTAATGCAGCAGCAGCGCGATCACCTCTCACTAATGTAGAAGTAGCGTGATCACCTCTCACTAATGTAGAAGCAGCGCGATCACCTCTAATTAATGCAGCAGCAGCGTGAGCACCTCTGACTAACGCAGCAGCAGCGCGATCACCTCTAACTAATGCAGCAGCAGCGCGATCACCTCTAATTAACGCAGCAGCAGCGCGATCACCTCTAATTAATGCAGCAGCAGCGTGAGCACCTATGACTAACGCAGCAGCAGCGCGATCACCTCTAACTAATGCAGCAGCAGCGCGATCACCTCTAATTAACGCAGCAGCAGCGCGATCACCTCTAATTAATGGAGCAGCAGCGCGATCACCTCTAATTAACGCAGCAGCAGCGCGATCACCTCTAATTAATGCAGCAGCAGCGTGAGCACCTCTGACTAACGCAGCAGCAGCGCGATCACCTCTAACTAATGCAGCAGCAGCGCGATCACCTCTCACTAATGTAGAAGCAGCGTGAGCACCTCTGACTAATGCAGCAGCAGCGTAAGCACCTCTGACTAACGCAGCAGCAGCGCGATCACCTCTAATTAATGCAGCAGCAGCGTGATCACCTCTCACTAATGTAGAAGTAGCGTGAGCACCTCTGACTAATGCAGCAGCAACGTGAGCACCTCTGACTAACGCAACAGCAGCGCGATCACCTCTTAACTAACGCAACTGCAGCGCGATCACCTCTAATTAATGCAGAAGCAGCGTGAGCACCTCTCACTAATGTAGAAGCAGCGTGAGCACCTCTGACTAATGCAGCAGCAGCGTAAGCACCTCTGACTAACGCAGCAGCAGCGCGATCACCTCTACTAACGCAACAGCAGCGCGATCACCCCTAACTAACGCAGCAGCAGTGCGATCACCCCTAATTAATGCAGAAGCAGCGTGAGCACCTCTCACTAATGCAGAAGCAGCGTGAGCACCTCTCACTAATGTAGAAGCAGCGTGAGCACCTCTGACTAATGCAGCAGCAGCGTGATCACCTTTAACTAACGCAGCAGCAGCGCGATCACCCCTAATTAATGCAGCAGCAGCATGATCACCTCTGACTAATGCAGCAGCAGCGTGAGCACCTCTGACTAATGCAGCAGCAGCGTGAGCACCTCTGACTAATGTATCAGCAGCGTGAGCACTTCTGAATGTTTAGGTGATTTACACTGGTTTGTCAGAACTCATTCTAAAACAAATCAGTATTCTAGTAAACAATCACAAAGCACACACCCAGCCCAGATATTGCAAACAAATGTAAATCGGTTCGCATGGAGATTTTTCTTACAAAGAGGTTAGTGTTTACAGCTTTTATAAACAATGCTTGCTACACTCGCAGATGAGAATTTATGCTCACATCACTTACATCAGATTTATATCAAACTTATATTCACTACATCAGAGGATAAATCGATGTAGCGGACTAAGAATTATCACTAGTTTTCCAGGAATTTTCCTTATATAATAAATGTAGTCTTCACTGTGTACGTCTTTGTAGCACGAGTCTATACTGAAGTTATCAAAAACCGATTAATGAGCCAAAATCGATTCGTTCAATTTTCCTTGGAATGACGCAGAATATGAGCGGTTGTTTATTTTTTAAAGATGTTTTTAAAATGTTTTAATCGCACGCGCGTTTGTGTGTGGGTGTGAGAGAGAGAGTGTGTGTATTCTTTTTACACCTTTTTGATTCAAACTTGGCACAAAAAACCTAGTAAAAGCTAAAATTTAGACTATTTCTTCCAATTTCATTTAGCGAAATTGAATTACTTTTTCCAAAATGATTTTAATTTCGAGATAAAACAGAAATACTCTTTGCTATTCTTTCACATTTTTTGAACATTTGATTTTACCATTGTAATCAACATTTATATCTGAATGTAATTTATTTCTCTTCTCTTTATTTCTTTCACCCAACTTTGGGGTACACTAAATCAATCACTTTTTAATGTTCTGTGCCTTCCTCGTAACGCAGTATTGCTTCTGTAATTTATTTATTAATATAAAATTTTCAAAAAGCAATTGAAGTTACGAAAATGAGTTTGACGGCGGACTATGTTACCTTTTTACAAAATTTTAAACTTTAAAGTGCTAATTTATGAATATTTTACAGCTGTTTACGGCGGTTTCCAAAAAAAGCAATAAAATAAAAAGTGGTGTATGAAATTCTCAGCGAGACAGTTGCGTGTCGTAATTATTGTTTAGTATACGTTTATTAATAGTAAATAGGTACGAAATACAATTCGTTATGTTAATACAATTAATATTACTTAAATAAAACTATTAACCTACAGTATTTGCAATGCTTTACCAAATCAGGACACAGGTTAGGCAAAATGGATAGGCCTACACCCCATTAACGGTATCACAAATACATTATTATTGTGAACCCTTGCCTGTACAGTAAGATATGTTTAGTAATGACTTTCTTTACATGAAGTGAATGATTTAACGCTTTATCAACAAACTGTTAAAAATTGGTTTCCTTAAAATCGTCTTTAACAATTTTGATCAAATTTTGACTTTGTAGTCTGTAACTAATTAAATAAAACCTGTGCTCAAAACAGTTTCTCAAAAATCGGCAAAATTTCTCAAAATCGTTTCGTCAGATTCAAACCGTTGCTTGCAGGTGTAACAACAATAATGTACTGTTTCCAAAGGAATTCACTTACAAAGAGAATAACGTCGATGATGTCATGGTGACGTCACGTTTCAATGTCGCTAAGAATTATGAACATAAACAAGAGGAAGACAGAAACAAACAAAAAAGTTCTTTGTTTTTGTTTCTTTAGTGTGTAACGGTTTAACGTTTTAACGCAGGCGTTTAAATAAAAACGATTGCTTACGGTTCAGTTCCTAGAAGCCTCGTAAATAAGCTGACATAAACTTTCATGTAAGTGTTTCTCGGACAAACATCGGTGTTACTATCAAAACTAACATATTATAATTAACTAACAGTTAAATGAGCCAAGAAGAAGTCACGTCTACTGCAGCCACCTGGATTAAAACAACACAGAACACATTCAATTATCGATACACAACCCTCTCGATTGCATGATGAGAATTAAGAAAAACCACACCGCATTGTCTCCTAATTCCGTTACGCTTATAACCATCAAAATCTGCATACATAGGCCTATTTGGTAATTTGGTGCTCTAAACGTTCAGGTTACCACAGTCTGATACAGTTTTGTACTTAAATGACTTCTGAAAGTTTTAAAATAAATTTGTGTACACTTAACGTTGAATTACACAGTGAAATCAGATTTTCAAAAAAATCACACACACACAAACACACACACACACACACACACACACACACACACACACACACACACAAACACACACACCTACATACACACACACACACCTACACACACCTACACACATATACACACACGCACACGCACCCACACACACACACGCACGCACATACAACTACACACACACACACACACACACACACACACACACACACACACACACACACACACACACACACACACACACACCACACACACACACACACACACACACACACACACACACACACACACACACACACACACACACACACACACACACACACACACACACACACACACACACACACACACACACATACACACACACACACACACACACACACACACACACACACACACACACACACACACACACACACACACACACACACACACACACACACAACACACACACAGGCACATACAACTAAACACACACACACACACACACACACACACACACACACACACACACACCTATATACACACACACCTACACACATATATACACATACGCACACGCACCCCCCCCCACACACACACACACACATACACACACATCTACACACAAACACACACACACACACACACACACACACACACACACACACACACCAATCATAATTTATACAAAATTGCGTAAAGTTACGTTAATATATATAGAAATGCGTACAAATTTTAACATTGCTTAAGAACTAGTTATAGAGGTCAGGATCAGTGTTCATTTCATGGTTGTTGGCACGGATCTTATCACTGATGTTTTAATAGCTCAGTTTACAGTGAAAAAGTGGTATCAATCGTGTTATTGTGAGATGGAAATTGTCAATTTTTAATTTCGTAACTAAGCTACCTTAAGCTAAGAACTTTTTCTAGGCTGTACCGATTTTGAGAAAAAGCAGAATTTTATTTATTCGATTTTACTCAAATATTTAAAATAAATGATTGTTTTTAAAAATTTTTGTCAAATAAAGGTTTGAAAAATTAGACGTGTTCAAAAGTTAATATAAATTTAAAATTAATACATTTATAAAAGTTTTTTTAATAAACGTTATCAAATAAAACGACATTTAAGGTACGTAGGCACAAATACAACGATCTTGTTTAATTTATCTTTACTCAAGGACGATAAGCCGATTTTGATAAATTAGTCCGATGGCTGTTTTTTTGAATTTTCGAAGACGTAGTGATCTTTTGAAACAGATTTGAACGAATTTTTTTGTAGTCGTTAGAAAATATTGTATTTATAGTTTTAGATCTAAAGTATCGCAACAACCGAAATAAAGACACCACTTTCTTTCAATCAAGACATCCAATTTTTATTGGATATCTTTATAAAAATTCTTTATATTTCGATGAAAGTTAGCACCAACTCAATACGTTCTCTTTCCTCTAGGTATCGGGTCTAGAAGCGTTGCATCGTGTTATTTACGTAATTAGGCCTATTTAAGTATTAACACAGACATAAACTCACTCTCTTGCAGTCCTTGTCTTTCTGAGCTCGCTTCCTCTCTGCTCTGTGCAGAATGTGCGTGAATGACCTCAGCTGGACCTTGGCGTAGTAGAGGACACAGGTCGGCAAAGGACCTGACGCTCGTTTACCAGTGTTCCTCGAATCTGCTTTTGATCTTCCTCCAACACCCTCGCCGTTGTTGTTGTTGGGAACGGAACGTTCAGGGAGTACTGACGTCGGTCCGCCACCGATCCGTCGATCTCCAGGCGCCGATTTATGTTTGTAGAAACGGTTCAAAAGCTTGTCGTTAAACTTTCCTTTAATCTCAGGCGGTTTCGGACGTTCACACACTAAATCTGTCTTACCTTTCTTGGAAAGTTCTTTTTTGATAAGATTACCAACAAAACACTTTTCCTCGCACTTACAGTCACGCGAATGTTTCTCTTTCTTGGTCAACTCGGATGCTAAACTCTCCGACCAGCTCTCTTCCATTTTGACGTACTTCTCCTCGACTTCCGGTTTCGAACCGGTACAAATGATGTGCAAAGCGCACTTCGTGACCTCGCCGACACAAGCGCTGACGGAATGCGATCGCAGCCCATTTTTGCCCAAAGCTCGCCCTACCAGTATCGGGATATCAGGCGAGGAGGATGAGTAGGTGTCTTGTATCCACGGCGCTTTAAGCAGCGACACTCTCTTCTTCCGACGACTGTTCTTAAGCTCGTACAGTGTTCCCAAGGTCGCATATTTGTCCATCGTGTTGTGGACATGACGTATCCTCAGCCAGGCGTAACATTCACCCAAGCTTATCACGAAACAATACACTCTCTCACAGAACCGTGAAACTATTTCATAATTAGTGTTTTATTCAAATTTCCCTATTATAAACACATATTTTTCAATTACTAAACTATAAAAAATAATTTTAAGATCACAAATTTTGTAAATGTGTGTTAACTGATTTTTAAAAGATAT
>CM040188.1:1812500-1885000 GCA_022606455.1 Callitettix versicolor | reverse complement strand
GGTGCGGTAACAGAAACCAATGTTAACTCATTGTAGGCAAACGCTTTGAGGCTATGCCAGCGTAATAATTCTGCGAATAGGCGCAAAGCCAACCAAATAAATAATATACGTCTTGAAGTAACGTCCAAGAATACAATAAATGAAAGCGCTTACACGTGATATTTAATGTGAAGATAATTGTGAACCATAGGACTTAACCGAATAGAGTATAGGCAGCTGAATGTTTTAATGGAAAAACTGAAAAGTGAAGGTAATTGTGAACCATAGGACTTAACCGAATAGAGTATAGGCAGCTGAATGTTTTAATGGAAAAACTGAAAAGTGAAGGTAATTGTGAACCATAGGACTTAACCGAATAGAGTATAGGCAGCTGAATGTTTTAATGGAAAAACTGAAAAGTGAAGGTAATTGTGAACCATAGGACTTAACCGAATAGAGTATAGGCAGCTGAATGTTTTAATGGAAAAACTGAAAAGTGAAGATAATTGTGAACCATAGGACTTAACCGAATAGAGTATAGGCAGTTGAATGTTTTAATGGAAAAACTGAAAAGTGAAGATAAATATGAACCATAGGACTTAACCGAATAGAGTATGTTTTAATGCAAAAATTGCTGAATGTTTTAATGGAAAAATTGAAAAGTGAAGATAATTATGAACCATAGGACATAACCGAATAAAGTATAGGCAGTTGAATGTTTTAATGGAAAAACTGAAAAGTGAAGATAAATATGAACCATAGGACTTAACCGAATAGAGTAATGTTTTAATGGAAAAATTGAAAAGTGAAGATAATTGTGAACCATAGGACTTAACCGAATAGAGTATAGGCAGCTGAATGTTTTAATGGAAAAACTGAAAAGTGAAGATAAATATGAACCATAGGACTTAACCGAATAGAGTATAGGCAGCTGAATGCTTTAATGGAAAACTGAAAAGTGAAGATAATTGTGAACCATAGGACTTAACCGAATAGAGTATAGGCAGTTAAATGTTTTAATGTAAAAACTGAAAAGTGAAGATAAATATGAACCATAGGACTTAACCAAATAGAGTATAGGCAGCTGAATGTTTTAATGGAAAAACTGAAAAGTGAAGATAATTGTGAACCATAGGACTTAACCGAATACAGTATAGGCAGTTGAATGTTTTAATAGGAAAATTGAAAAGTGAAGATAATTGTGAACCATAGGACTTAACCGAATAGAGTATAGGCAGCTGAATGTTTTAATGGAAAAACTGAAAAGTGAAGATAATTGTGAACCATAGGACTTAACCGAATAGAGTATAGGCAGTTGAATGTTTTAATGGAAAAACTGAAAAGTGAAGATAATTGTGAACCATAGGACTTAACCGAATAGAGTATAGGCAGTTGAATGTTTTAATGGAAAAACTGAAAAGTGAAGATAAATATGAACCATAGGACTTAACCGAATAGAGTAATGTTTTAATGGAAAAATTGAAAAGTGAAGATAATTGTGAACCATAGGACTTAACCGAATAGAGTATAGGCAGCTGAATGTTTTAATGGAAAAACTAAAAAGAGAAGATAATTGTGAACCATAGGACTTAACCGAATAGAGTATAGGCAGTTGAATGTTTTAATGGAAAAATTGAAAAGTGAAGATAATTATGAACCATAGGACATAACCGAATAAAGTATAGGCAGTTGAATGCTTTAATGGAAAACTGAAAAGTGAAGATAATTGTGAACCATAGGACTTAACCGAATAGAGTATAGGCAGCTGAATATTTTAATTGAAAAACTAAAAAGAGAAGATAATTGTGAACCATAGGACTTAACCGAATAGAGTATAGGCAGCTGAATGTTTTAATGGAAAAACTGAAAAGTGAAGATAATTGTGAACCATAGGACTTAACCGAATAGAGTATAGGCAGCTGAATGTTTTAATGGAAAAACTGAAAAGTGAAGATAATTGTGAACCATAGGACTTAACCGAATAGAGTATAGGCAGTTGAATGTTTTAATGGAAAAACTGAAAAGTGAAGATAATTGTGAACCATAGGACTTAACCGAATAGAGTATAGGCAGCTGAATGTTTTAATGGAAAAACTGAAAAGTGAAGATAATTGTGAACCATAGGACTTAACCGAATAGAGTATAGGCAGTTGAATGTTTTAATGGAAAAACTGAAAAGTGAAGATAATTGTGAATGATAGGACTTAACCGAATAGAGTATAGGCAGCTGAATGTTTTAATGTAAAAACTGAAAAGTGAAGATAAATATGAACCATAGGACTTAACCGAATAGAGTAATGTTTTAATGGAAAAATTGAAAAGTGAAGATAATTGTGAATGATAGGACTTAACCGAATAGAGTATAGGCAGTTGAATGTTTTAATGGAAAAACTGAAAAGTGAAGATAATTGTGAATGATAGGACTTAACCGAATAGAGTATAGGCAGTTGAATGTTTTAATGGAAAAACTGAAAAGTGAAGATAATTGTGAACCATAGGACTTAACCGAATAGAGTATAGGCAGCTGAATGTTTTAATGGAAAAACTGAAAAGTGAAGATAATTGTGAACCATAGGACTTAACCGAATAGAGTATAGGCAGCTGAATGTTTTAATGGAAAAACTGAAAAGTGAAGATAGTTGTGAACCATAGGACTTAACCGAGTAAAGTATAGGCAGTTGAATGTTTTAATGGAAAAACTGAAAAGTGAAGATAATTGTGAACCATAGGACTTAACCGAGTAAAGTATAGGCAGCTGAATGTTTTAATGGAAAAACTGAAAAATTATGGAATCATCGCGAGTTGTGTGATATTTTTGTATTGGCTCAGCGGGCTTCTCACTTTGCAGTTAGGCCGAGACCACATCTCATTCAACAAATTACGTATTAAACTATTTTATGACAATTTGTGGCAAATTAAAAGTTACAAAGTCACCCCTTCTCCGCCCTCTGTAACGAAAGTAATCAAATCTCCAACAACGTCTCCCCAAACAGGATTACATAATATTGGAACAGCCCCATACGAACAGGACCGTAATACAATCCGCTTTCCATGTTGAATATGTTCTCTACAAAACTTGGTTACATTTTACATTTCCCGAAACATGTTTTAAACAGAATCGCAAACAATTAAGTAACAGAATTACGTGACGCTGGATTTGTGAAATAACCTTCAAGATAAAAAACAGGATAATTACAGTTGCATGTAGGTGCTTATGTCAAAGTATGTCAGCTTCGTGGCCGATCAGTTTTCGAAAATAATTAGTGGTACAAACTGGAAAAAAACAACCGACCGCGTAAATTATATACCTACCTACAGCCTGATACTTGTACGTGAAATATTGGTATTACCCAAACATCAGTTGGAAGAAGATTAAGTTCAAAAAATGAGACAACCTAGCAAGAAATCCGGAAAAATTAAACGTTTTGTTGTCAAGCAAACATGTAGTTTACGTTTTCATCGGAGAAGAATAACTAAAGTGTTTTCACTTAACAAATTTGAAAATAGAATCGAAAAGGATACGTTTTGTTACTAAAATACTCTTCAAAATCGGTCAATTAGTTTTGACGCGCGCACAAATGCCTCCTTGAGATATAAATCACTGTTTTGTGCACTTTGGAGCCTCAGTAACAATCACTGTATAATGTGTTCTCCCACGTGGGCGTAACACAATACAGCTTGTGACTAACAGAAGGCACGCGTGAAGCAGTAGCGCACAGTTGGGCAATGTTCCACAAAAGTTACGGTCATACTTTCTATAAACTTGTAAAATAATACTTTAACTGAAGTTGTCAAAGCAGTAAGTAAATAGACTTGTTATAATCAGTAATAATAACTAATTCTCCCTCTATGCTGTATCTTACAACTTTAATTAGAAGTTTAGGCCCTACACAAACATAAGGCACCTGTATTTAAGTTGGCTGCGGCAGGTCAAAAGATATGCCATAAGCTTAAACACGGCTTTATTTATAAAGTTTACTTTATCATAAGATAAAAACACAAGCCCAAGTAGGCCTACTTACCCAAACATATTTATGTTTGCTAAACATTCATTTAGAATAACCCAACTTTGTTTAACTAAGCTTGCTGTACGGCTGCGATCGGCAACGATAAAAATTTAAAGCTTTTTATTTTTGCGTCCAAATTAGTAAACCATTTTAACGTTCAGAAAAAGAACAAGGTTTAGGAAGTGTGCTTTGAACGTCAATGAAATAATCAAAGCGAGCAGCTGACTCGCTGACGTGATGGAAGCAAATTTCCTGAAAATTACTTTTTAGTATCACAGTATAGACCGAATTTTTCGATAATAAGATTATCGTTTCAAATTTTAAAATTATATTGAATATAAGAAAATTATCCCTAACTCCTGCTAGGTTCAGTTTCGTAGTTTTAACGGAATCTGAACATTTCTATGCAAATAATTTTAAAATTACTGCTGGTATGGTAGTTATAACAAATGATTTATTAAATATTTAGAAGGGCCCCAATTTTAAACTGTTCAAAGTTTTTTAACTGGTAACAAACTTGTCCAAGCTATTACTAAAATCAACTTTTTTCGTCAAGTTTAAATCAAATCGGATCAAAATTGCGAACCACAAAAGCTAATACAAACAATTAAAAATATTCTCTCTCTTTATATATATATATATATATATATATATATATATATATATATATATATATATATATATATATATATATGGTATTGTTCTGTATACAAAATAAATTTTATATGTAAAATGTTTAATGACGCCTGAAAAATGATCTAGAAGTCAGAATCAGAGATCATTCAAGGTCCCGGTTTGGGCCTGGCAATGATGGCCACTCCAGTAGCTTATTTTTCAGTATCCCTACAGTTCCCCGATTCTAAATATAAAAATTAATATTTTCAACTTGTATGATTTCAGTTACACTTGAAGTTGTTATATTATATATCAAATATTAAGTTATATATAATATACATCATACTTTTATATGAAAGGATACACACACACACACACACACACACACACACACACACACACACACACACACACACACACGAAACGGATATATATATACATACATATATATATATATATATATATATATATATATATATATATATATATATATACACACATATATATATATACACACATATATATATATATATATATATATATATATATATATATATATATATATATATATATATATATATATATATATATACACATATATATCTCATGGTAGCGGTGACGGTGTTGCTATAATATCTGACGCGGGTTCAATACTTTTTGTCCATCCAAAAAGTGTCCAACGAGATATAGTATATACGCGTGCATCCTATACTATTTTATATACTATACACAGTATACATATGTATTTCTCATGGTAGCGGTGACGGTGTCGCTATAAAATCTGACGCGAGTTCCAATGCTTTTTGCCCATCCAAAAAGTGCCCAACGATATATAGTATATACGCGTGCATCCTATACTATTTTATATACTATACACAGTATACATATGTGTATCTCATGGTAGCGGTGACGGTGTCGCTATAAAATCTGACGCGAGTTCAATGGTTTTTGCCCATCCAAAAAGTGCCCAACGATAAATAGCATATACGCGTGCATCCTATACTATTTTATATACTATACACAGTATACATATGTGTATCTCATGGTAGCGGTGACGGTGTCGCTATAAAATCTGACGCGAGTTCAATGGTTTTTGCCCATCCAAAAAGTGCCCAACGATATATAGTATATACGCGTGCATCCTATACTATTTTATATACTATACACAGTATACATATGTGTATCTCATGGTAGCGGTGACGGTGTCGCTATAAAATCTGACGCGAGTTCAATGCATTTTGCCCATCCAAAAAGTGCCCAACGATATATAGTATATACGCGTGCATCATCCTATACTATTTTATATACTACATACAGTATACATATGTCTCATGGTAGCGGTGACGGTGTCGCTATAATATCTGACGCGAGTTCAATGGTTTTTGCCCATCCAAAAAGTGCCCAACGATATATAGTATATACGCGTGGCGTGCATCCTATACTATTTTATATACTATACACAGTATACATATGTGTATCTCATGGTAGCGGTGACGGTGTCGCTATAAAATCTGACGCGAGTTCAATGGTTTTTGCCCATCCAAAAAGTGCCCAACGATATATAGTATATACGCGTGCATCCTATACTATTTTATATACTATACACAGTATACATATGTGTATCTCATGGTAGCGGTGACGGTGTCGCTATAATATCTGACGCGAGTTCAATGGTTTTTGCCCATCCAAAAAGTGCCCAACGATATATAGTATATACGCGTGGCGTGCATCCTATACTATTTTATATACTATACACAGTATACATATGTGTATCTCATGGTAGCGGTGACGGTGTCGCTATACAATCTGACGCGAGTTCAATGGTTTTTGCCCATCCAAAAAGTGCCCAACGATATATACAGTATACACGCGTGCATCCTATACTATTTTATATACTATACACAGTATACATATGTGTATCTCATGGTAGCGGTGACGGTGTCGCTATAAAATCTGACGCGAGTTCAATGCATTTTGCCCATCCAAAAAGTGCCCAACGATAATATATACGTATACGCGTGCATCCTATACTATTTTATATACTATACACAGTATACATATGTATATCTCATGGTAGCGGTGACGGTGTCGCTATAAAATCTGACGCGAGTTCAATGGTTTTTGCCCATCCAAAAGTGTCCAACGATATATACAGTATACACGCGTGCATCCTATACTATTTTATATACTATACACAGTATACATATGTATATCTCATGGTAGCGGTGACGGTGTCGCTATAAAATCTGACGCGAGTTCAATGGTTTTTGGCCCATCCAAAAAGTGCCCAACGATAAATAGCATATACGTGTGGCGTGCATCCTATACTATTTTATATACTATACACAGTATACATATGTATATCTCATGGTAGCGGTGACGGTGTCGCTATAAAATCTGACGCGAGTTCCAATGCTTTTTGCCCATCCAAAAAGTGTCCAACGATAAATAGCATATACGTGTGGCGTGCATCATATACTATTTTATATACTATACACAGTATACATATGTATATCTCATTGTAGCGGTGACGGTGTCGCTATAAAATCTGACGCGAGTTCAATGGTTTTTGCCCATCCAAAAAAAGTGCCCAACGTCGCTAAAGAAGTTTTTACTTTAAAAATATTTTAATAAAAACAATGAATTTTTCATTTTGTTATGTATATTGATGATAAACTCGACCTGAAATGAATCTGTAGCATCGAAGAAAACCGTTGCGTATTTGAGCTTATGTTTTCATGTACTTCATTTATAGAGTAGAATTGGTACTTTCTTTGTGTTTTTGTGTTGTCACTTTAAGGACTTTACATTGTCTCCCTGACGTGATAGAAGCCAACTTCCTAAAGTAATTTTTTTATCTTTTACTCTTTTCGAAACTCTAATTTCACTATTACAAACAGCGATAAACTCTGTTTTTAGTTACATTTAAAATTTTCACATTGAAAAAACGAAAATGAACCCTGACCACCGTCAAAACAAAATTTATTAATTTCAACGCAATTTTTATTCAGTTTAACGCTGATTACGTTGGTGAAATAAATTTGTAAGGGCCGCCATTTTGCATGTTAATAAACTTGACGCAAGAGTTTAAATGTAAGTATAACAAAGCTTCCTTTGGGTAACAATTGTAAGGCACTGTCACTGACTGTTAGTGCCCCCTAGTATTTTACCGACAAACGGGCAGGGCTAAAAGCAACACCGATAAGGAATTCCAAAATGGGTCAAACAAGACGAGACGAGACAAGAGAAAGCACACACATCTGAGGCTGCTTACCGGCACTGAAACATTGACCGCGATTTTGAAATGTCTTCAGGCCTACATAGTGTTAATTTTGTAATTACGTGCGTTGCCTTTCCGAGGCAGTGAAACTAGAACTTGTTTGTCGACAATTGTTTACATTCAAAACATAGGCTACTGACATACATTGTACTTTGTACGCAGTAACTCCGGTCTCGAAGCTACTACTCCACGGGCCCCCACTGAAGCAGTTACATCTATATAAGGACGGTTTATGAGTTAGGCTATGCACATTTATGCTACTTATTACTGTGATATCAGAATTTAAAAAAATGATAATAAAAAAATAGTAATAAAAAAATGTAAATTACTTCCATCACGTCTTCGAGACAGCTGCTTACAGTGGGTCTGAGTTTACTGGTTCTGAAAAGTGTCGCATATTTACAAACCTAATCACTATGCGCTGGCCGCATGCGCTGTAGAGCGAGAAGGGTTGAAATACCACCTGGGGGTGTGTTTAATTATATACATAACCTGGATGCTTAGGGAGGAATTTCAATAATACTTCAGTATCCACTAACCTAATTGAACAAATACTCTAATATAATATAATGATAATATTAAGATGATTTGGTAATATTGGTAATATATACATGAATATTGATAACTGGAGAATTACCGGGGCTGTTACAATTTCTTTTTCATTTCAAAATTTTCCTCATCCACTCGTCAGGAACCTTCACTCATGGCAAAACTTAACTGAAGCCTAATAAACAGATTTGTAGCAATAGGAGCGATTTTTCTGCTATTTTTGCAGATCTTTTAAGAAAGTTTCTAAAAATCTTCCGTACAATTCAGTCTTTGAAATGAACCACCGAAGAAATAATCCGATTGTTTCCAATTGAAATTATTAATTTTGTTATAAGCCAATCTTGGAGAGGTTATTTTTAGAGCCTCTGTGCTTGTTTAAAAGACGACAAAACACGACTCGGTGCACGACGTGGGCAGCGGGCAACGCACGTGTCGTCAACTACCAAGATATAAATCTATTCCTAGACAAATCCGCCGCCTTGAAGCTCACTATCACTAGGTCTATGCCATAATCGTAATAAAATCGTATTTTTATAATAATTTGGTCAAAAGACTTATAATTTTACACACGTGACGCTCATTTCAGTAGACTTCGTATTGCACGCAACTGCCTCGCCAACGTGAAGAAAACACATTTTTAAAAACAGTTTTTTATGGATATTTTACAAATTTAATTTCTTTATTACTGCAATGAAAGAATGGGAACGAAACTTGAATACAGTAACATCATCTTTGTATTATATAGACGGAATTTGAAAATAAAAAAATATATGTTTAAGGCACATAAAACTATAATTACTATGGTTATGCAATTTATTTTAAGTTATTATAAGTTAACTTATTTTCATATTTGTAATGGGATTTAATTACGAAAGTAATATAATGTATACACTGTACAAAAGTTTACGATTATAAATCTACGTATGCTCTTAACAAAAGAAATAGGTTAAGCGTAGACTTACGTTATCTTACTTGCTTTTAAGCGTTAAACTGGCCACCATTATAAAGCTAACTGAGAACAGTTTATCAGGAAATGTCCTAACCCGAGTCATTCCAGGAAGCAGATGGAATGCGCATTAAAACTAAATGTGATTAAACAAACTCAAACAATGAAGTATAAAATTTGTAAATGAAAAATATGTTCTTCACTTTAATGTTGCTAATTATTTCAAAATATTTTTTTGTTTTAACGTCACTAACATTGTAGAAAGTACGAGGTGTGTTCAAAAAGTAACGAGAATTTTAATTTTTTGAACAAAATATTTATTTATTCTTCTACATTGATGTTGTTGCCTTTAAAATAGTCCCATTGGAGATTATGCACTTGTGCCAGCGCTTCTTCCAATCCTCGAAACACTTCTCAAACTCGATCTTTGAGATAGCCTTTAGTTCTTTCAGCGATGCGCTTTTAATGTCATCTACGGCTGTAAAACGACGGCCCTTTAAGGTCCTATTTTTGGAAATAGGAAAAAGTCACACGGAGCCATGACTGGCGAATATGGAGGCTGGGGAATCGTTACAGTACTGTTTTTGGCCAAAAATTCACGAACAAGCGATGAAGTGTGAGCTGGTGCATTATCGTGGTGCAAAAGCCATAAATTGTTTTTCCAAAGATCCGGGCGTTTTTTTTTCGGATTGCTTCACGCAAACGGCATTGAACTTGTAGGTAGTACTCCTTATTGACCGTTTCACCTGGTGGCAGGAATTCATGATGCACTATGCTATTAATATCGAAGAACACAGTGAGCATAACCTTCACGTTCGACCGCACTTGTCGAGCCTTTTTCGGTCTTGGCGAGCCAGAATGCCTCCACTGGGATGATTGAGCCTTAGTTCGACGTCATATCCGTAAACGCATGTTTCGTCACCTGTTATAATACCTTTCAGTAATTCTGCATCGTCGTTGACTTCATTTAGTGACTCCTGAGCAACTTCCATTCGCCGCTGTTTTTGTTAAAAATTCAACAATTTTGGAACGAATTTTGCTGCCATGCATTTCATACACAAAAAACATTGGAAACAATGTCATGACATGATCCAATCGATATACCAACATCATCAGCGACCTATCTAATTGTGATTCGGCGATTGTTCATAACGATTTCTTTCACTTTTTCCACGTTTTCATCGGTTGTTGATATGCTGGGGCGCCCAGGGCGTTCGTAATCTTCAACGTCTTCACGGCCTTCTTAGAAACGCTTATACCACTCGTAAACTCTTGCTTTACTCACAGCAGACTCACCATAGGCCTTTGTTAACATTTCACACACTTTGTTACACTTTATTCCATTTTTGTTACGCAAAATGTGATACAAATTCTTTGACCCATTTCTTTTAACAAGCGAAAATCGCCGAGCTCATAAAAACACGTCTAACCTTAGTGGCTGTCACAGACAAAGTCAACAATGAAAACAGCTGAAAGTGTTATCATACTTCAAGGTAATGTATAGCAACATAATAAAAAAAAATATTTGACAATCGGAATCTCCAAGCCCGCGAAATTAAAAAATTCTTGTTACTTTCTGAACACACCTCATACATTCAAATGACCATTCATGCAATATATATATATATATATATATATATATATATATATATATATATATATATATATATATCACCTGTATGTGATAGCAAGTTTAAAATAAATTTATAACACATTTTAAGAACAAAATCACAATATTTTTTTCTATATCACATTGAAAGTCTTACGTCACCATTATAATCAGCGTTAAAATCTGCATATATCAACGTTAATAATTTTATTATCAAACCGGAAATGCAAATAGCCTAATACTAATAAAGCATACCTAAGCCTAAGCATAAACATTCAATAAAATCAAATCTCTAGCCTCTCCACCCTTTTATAATCAGTATGTGTGCAGTAATATACTTGGGCTACAGCACTAAAATATTTGTACATACCTGACAATATTCTTTGTCAGTTTCCTCAAAATTGTCTCCGCTTTCGATATCTGGATCTTTATTCTGAAAAAAAGCAAAGCCTTTAAAATAACGTAACATACAAATAATATTTAAATTAAGGGAAGAATTTTGAAATTGAAATTAAGAGATGGACATGGAAGTAGCTAAGGCATATCCTTCAAGAACCGATAAGATCAACGCAGGAACACTCAGGACAAAAGCAATTGGGAGAAAATACATTTCCATAGTTTTGTATAAGTTTCAGTATTTTGTCGTTTGAGATCAAGACATTAAGTAAAGATATTAAATTACCATTGTTTGTTAAAGGACAAGTACTACTTATAGGAAGCTGCTATAGGTGAGTACCAGAGCTAATGAAGGACGAAGGACAAAACTTGGGGAGAATCTATCGAGACCCTTCACACGAGTTTCAACAAGTTTACATAGGCTTCCACGTACACGTGGTGTGTGTGTCGACTTGTTTCTTTTTGTAAATACAAGTTGAATTGTATAATGTTAAAGGAATGAACTCTTAACTTACCAAAAGAGGGAACTCTTGTCTCAGCTCTGTACACCATGTTTGGTAAGGTTGTCCACAGGTTGAAACTTTTGTCATGAAGTCGCGTATTTCCCTGCATAAATTTGTATTATAATCTAACTCTATTCTGGATACCCGTAACCATTCCTGAAACAAAAAATAATAAATACTTATACACATCTGTAATACCAAATTATTTTTTTTATGTCAGCCAAACAAACCACTGTCAATATATGTAAATATTAAATGTACATAAGAATTTCTCCCAAATATTTGAAGTGCTTGACTATATATATATATATATATATATATATATATATATATATATATATATATATATATATATATATATATATATATATATATATATATTTATATATTTATATATATATATATATATATATATATATATATATATATATATATATATATAATTTGTTGTGTGTGTGTGTGTGTGTTGCAACGATATTCCACAACTGCCAGATACCGAGCAAGACAAAGAGATGTAGTGTACCGATCACAAACACCCACAACGCCTGCTGAAATGACAGTTAGGCCTATGTGTGAATCTGTGTTCATTTAGTGAGTGTTTGCCTGCTACTGGTGACTTCTCACTATTTGTTTGGTTCAGTTGTTGTAGGGCAACCGAACACTTAAACCTGGATCCTAACTACCGCAGTGGTCCTTATGCAGTTCAGGACTGGACATAATATTTCTACCTCTCCAGAACCATATAAAACTATCTCGGGTTCGTCTCATTCTTTGCAAGCAGTTGATTAGCAGGATTATGTTAGTTTCTAATTAATACATAATTTTTGTAATTCTATTCAATTTGTTTAACAAAATTAACAAAAATAATTTTTTTTAAATAAACAAAGCTTGCATTTATTCACGAACATAATTTAAAAATAAACTCCTTTTTGGAAAGTAAAGCAGTAAAAATGTAGTTCCTCTTTTGTTAGAAAATTGTGTAGACCTAATTTCAAATTTGCCAAAATTTAATAATCTTTCAATTTAATGAAATTTTAAATAATAATAATAACCATCAATTATTTATTTTACTTCTTGTAATTTTTTTTTTTTTTTTTGTTTAACGTCCGATTATTGTGCACACTTGGGCTAATGCAGACGGTGGGATGATTTATAGCGTATGAAAATGCCAAGCCCTCGCCGGGAATCGAACCCGGATCCTCGGGGTGAAAGCCTAGTACGCTATCCACTAGACCACCGAGGCGACTTCACTTCTTGTAAATAATAACATTATTCAGATTTTACCAATATTTTTCTTGGTCAGTGGCAGGAGATATAATTCTCCCCATGTAGCGATTTTGTTTCTGTTGAAATAAGATTTACAAAGTATGTTGTGCAAGTGGCTTTATTGCGTCTTGTCTAGGTGAGAAATGAAGATGTGGGTTGGGCTTGGATTTTATTGAGAATGTATGGTTTGAAGAAAAGTGACTATGTGAATGTCACATGAGTCGCTTCATGGAGGTTCGTAGACTAGATACAGAGGCCTTTTTCTGTATCGTAGTGGGGGAGCGTGATCTGTCACAATGGCGGACAGATGCGCGTGCGTGGAGCTTTCTGCTCGCGAAGCTAGATTTTTTGTAAGTGTGAGGGTATATTCTTCGAGTGTGAGGACTTTAAGGCCGTGGCGTATGATCTCGTTTCTGACGAACCACGGAGATTCAGTCAGTAAACGTAGGGAGCGGTTTTTGAAGGATTCCAGCCGTTTCCTTCGAGAGTTAGAGATGAGGGAGTACCAAGCCGGAGCTGCATAAGTAAGAATGGGTCTGATGTACATTTTATACATAGTCAGCCTGATTCTTAGTGGTATTGGGCTTTTGTTCGCAAGAACAGGAAAAAGCTTGCTGCGAGCCGCAGAAGCTCTGCCTATAGTTTGCTTGACATGTGGGGCAAAAGTCAGTCGTTTGTCAAGCGTGACGCCTAAGTATCTGACTTTGGGTTTCCATGCTATGGGAGTATCATTGAGTTGAAGTACAGTTTTGGGAGGATGTAATTTGTTCGTAAAGGCGATGGCTTCTGTTTTATCTGCATTCACTGCAATTCTCCACCTACGAAACCATGGCTCCAATATGTCCAACTGACGTTGAACATTTTTGGCCCCAAACTCGAGGTTCGCTGAAGAATAATAGAACATGGAGTCGTCGGCGAAGAGCCGCAGTGACACAGGTTCTTGGACAGGCATATCGTTGGTGTACAGATTGTACAACAACGGGCCTAGGACTGATCCTTGTGGCACGCCAGCCGTAATAGGTCTGGGCGTAGAGAGTGTACCATCGACGTACACCCGGAACCATCTGTTGTTGAGGTACGATCGAATTAAGTGGACATAGCATGGAGGAGTAGGGCTGTGAGCTAGTTTGTACAGGAGGCCTTCGTGCCAAACTCTGTCAAAAGCTTTGCTGATATCCAGGAATACAGCTATTGTGTGTAGGCGTTTGTTGAAGCCATCTGATAAGCTGTTGATAACTCGGACTAGTTGTTTGGTGGTTGAGTGCTCTCGGCGGAAGCCAAACTGTTCGTGCCTAACTGTGTCTGTAAAGTGTTCAGTAAGTTGCCTGTTCACCAGTCTTTCGAACACTTTCGAGAGACCAGGAAGCAGCGAGATTGGTCGGTAGCTTTGAGGAAAGAGAGCTGATTTTCGTGGTTTGAGTATGGTTATGACTTTGGCTCCTTTCCAAGATGTGGGGTAGTGGCCTGTTCGCAAGATTCCATTGAAGATGTTAGTGATGTATCCTACTGTTTGGGCAGGGATGTGCATTAGAGCCAGATTGTTTAAATTATCCAGACCAGGTGCTTTCCGTGGATGTAATTGTTGTATGATGCGTGTCACCTGATCTGCTGTGTAGGAGTCAGGGAGCTGGCCCAATGGACAACTGAGGTAGTCCTCGAGATAATTTTCTACGTGCTCGATGTGATATATTTTATTGTACTCAAGTACATTTCTAAGAATTATAATTTAAATTACGGAATGACTTAAAATCAACGTTTTCTCAAATATTTTTCAATCTTCACATTTGAGTATCTTTACAATAAAATATGTTTAATTTCTTAATTAAAAACCGTACGATTTTATGATCTGCAATTATTTGTAATCGCTCCACGACCACTAACTGCAGTTACCAAGTATCGAGTTTGTATATTATTTAAGTCCAATTTAATTTATTTACCTTTTATTTTATCTGAATACACAACTCATACGATTTCTTTTAGCTTTTAGGCAACCTTCAAGTTTTTGTAAGTAATAATTTCATTCAAATCGGTTACTCGTTCTTGAGATTATTTCGTGGGAGTTTTGTTTCAATCAAACTTTATACTGAAAATCTGCCAAGCTGTGCCGGGCTAAGAGTGAGTTGTCAGCCTTGTAAACCTTGTCCTGCTGCTGGTCAGGATCTCCTCTTTTCGTCCTGCTCCTTGTTCCCGGTTCGGTTTCAGTGCAGTCCTGTTGATTTTCAAAGTGACTCGGTCCGGACAGCTGAGTTCGGTGAACGGTCAACTCGTGCTGGTGTTAACTTTTTCTGACTGATCTTTTTCTTTCAATCTTATTTACTTTAAGTAACTCTTTATTTTCTAATTACTTATTTTTGCTCGCACCGATGATTTGAACATTGCGTCACAAAATTATTTAAATTTTTTATTCAAATTGGATTTAGTTAACACCAGTTTGCAACCCCGACACGTAAGCAGTCTCCCTTGCGAAAGACACCGTCCACATCAGCTGACTGGGAATTCAGAAGTCAGGGAAATTCTCTTTCGAAAAAGGAAAATGTATGACTCTGGCCTCTCCCTTCTAGGACATTTCCTCTTCGAAATATTTTCAGACTCTCTCCTGAGATATCCGGGGAATCTCTAGTTGGCAGACTATTGTTCGTAATCAAATATTAATTACAATTTTATTACAATAATTAATTTGACTCTTGGGTTTACTTATTTGGTAGCGCTGGTACCAATCGACCGCCTTGCCATCTCGTGCCGTACCTTCTTTTGACCTTTGACTACCGTATCACAACGAAGGTTCGGTTTTTGTGTTCAAGATGTCATTTTCCCCGGCTTAACACCTTGAGTTACCATAATTTGGATTTGTAATTCTAGGTCTTTTGGTTCCGAGGTTGGTATTTTGTTATTGTTTATCCTGGCCGCCTCGGTGGCCTAGTGGATAGCGTACTAGGCTTTCACCCCAAGGACCCGGGTTCGATTCACGGCGAGGGCTTGGCATTTTCATACGCTATAAATCATCCCATCGTCTGCATTAGCCCAAGTGTGCACAATAGTCGGACGTTAAACACAAAAAAATATTGTTTATCCTGATTTGATTTGTGCAATGTCAACGGTTTAGTGCCTACTAATTAATTTATTCTCTCACCTATTTTCAGGTTTAGATTTTTTAAAGATTTATTATACTACCCTAGCAATTTATTTACCTTATTTACTTTTACCCTCGTACATTAATTACACTTTATTCGACAACCTAATTTTTGCAATTAATTATTTACAGCAATCAAATCTAGCTAATACAAGATTTAACAACAATTAAAAAATATTTCTCTACTTAGGCTGTAATTGCTACATTTTTGTCCTATCGGCTAAACCGACTTTTTATTAGTTTTATTTATGAAAATAGGAACTGGACCTGTTGTAATACCCCAATCCTGATATTTTTTTCATATTCCCTTTTTTATTAAAATAATTTTTATTATTTAATAAAGTTTTCTAGTTATTTATCACATAATTATGACTTTGTTACATGTTAAAAGCATAGATTATCTTAAAACCTGTGATTTACAGAAATTAATTTTTTATGTTCATTTCCTAGGTTTCTACGAGCTATAATAGTACTAGTTCTAAGGTTATTAATATATATTAATTAATTATGTATTAGTTCATTATCATTTATATATATTATATTAAATAATGATGATCATGATAATAATTATAATAATAACAATAACTATACAGTATGCATATTTGAATTCTTATATATTGTGCTATTGTGATCAACATTTCAACATATCGAACTAATAAAATACTTTGGACATAGGCTATATCACTTTTCAAACAGTTTTATTCTGTCCTGAATGAAAATTTACAATAAAGTAAATAAAACAGCTCCTAGATAGCAGCACCATATGTGTTACCGACTCAATAAGATTAATAATACAAGTTCTGCTTTTATCCACAAGGTTCGGATTTTTAAAAAATTAAGCATATAATTGAAAAAGTTGATTAATTTTTATTTTTAGCAGGAATTATTTTTTTTTGAGAAAAAACAAAAATGGTAAAAGAACTAATATATGGATTCAACATAGTGTTTGTTCGTAAAGTACTGCAATTTGTTAAACAATTTTCATTACCACAAAATATTTACTGGTAGCCTACTAAAAATTATTTTTGTGATTTCTAAAAAGAAAAACAATATAAACAGATATCTGAAATGAATTTACCTCAATAAAATTTAGAATTGCTCGATGCCACGGTGGTATCTCTAGCTGTATACAAGCAGGACTATCTCTTCTTCTATTAGTTCTGTCGGAAGGTGACAGTGAACTCCTTCTGCTGTTTGGTCCGCAAGATCCGATAGCCATTCCTGGAGGCACTACACCACTCCCACTCGACACTCTTCTTTCCTCAAGAGGAGTGGACACTGGACTGCTAATTACTAAGGGACCGCAAGGACCATGGTGCTCTGCCTGAAATGTGAGTAATTGCATTTATATTTTTTTAAATTTAAATGGAAGAGAGTTTACATCCACACGTGCAATTTAATATTCTTATTAATTAAGCATAAAATCATCATCTAATTTCAGACAAACAAAATTTGAAATTTTGGATATTAAAAAAAAGAAAACAATAGCGCTTGAGTTAGAATAAAATTTGGGGGGAGTTGAAATTATCACATTAAAAAATCATATTTAAATGATTCATTTGGAAAACGTGATTTCTTAATTTAATTTAAATTTGAAAGAATATTTAGTATTGTTTTTCACATTAAGATTGGTGTTATAACAAAACTTTAGATACCATAATATACCTGCAATAACTATGTAGGTAGATATTTACCTGCAATATAACTGTGACTGTTTCTAAAATGTGTATTATCCTTTCAGAGATTAAAAAACAATAACAAAAATATTTCAGAGAAATAATATTATATTCTTAGGTGAAAACGTAGTAGCATTGATTTTCCAAAAAATACGGTTACAATTTTATCTGGTTAGAAATAAAAAAAGTATTATGCTTTTGTACTGTGTATAATGAACTTAAATAAAAATTGATTTAGTTGCCCAAACAATTTAAAGAAACAAACCTGAAATCCAAGAGCACCAGCAGAACGGCCTCGAGGAAGACGGAATGATCCGCCACCTGTTGGCCAGGCAACGTCCGGTAACGTTAAGAATCTGGATGACTCGTAAGTAACTCTAGGCATCGATCTAGATCTCGGCCTCAAGTGTGGCCTATTTGCTAAAAACTCGGAAGCAGCTGCGGCGGGGTCAGAACTATGACCTCCTGTGGGATGCTCTGGAGAGTCAAAGTCAGGTAAATTTTGTAATTGTTTTTGAAAAGCTAAAATTTCTTGTTCTGGAGTCTCTTTACTCCCACTTCCGTTATGGTGTAAAACCTGTAATGTTCAATAGCTTTTAAATTACGTCTCTTGTAGGCCCAAATATTTTTTTTACTTTCAAAGATAATTTGCAAAAAAATATGTACAAAATGTTAAAAATGGAACACATTGTGACATACAAGTCCTTAAAAAGAGATATGAAATAAATAATTTTAACTTAACAAATACCAGAGTAATCTGTAACATTAATTACCACCAGTCCTACAGGGAATAGATTCAATATGGCCACCAGGGTCCCCACATAGCACTCACTAATAATGGAATATTTATGTCATATTATTATAATTTTATATTTGGTCATTTGTCATTATTTGTTTATATTTCTATCCAAAATTCCTAATATAAGCCTTAAAATTATTGTTTTGGGTTAGTAACATGAAAATGAATGTTGATTCATTGTATTGAAACAACATGTATTATTTGTACATGCACAAATTAATTAAATTATTGTGTGGTGTACAGATATGACAAGCTTAAGCCTAAGTGTCCTCCAGTGACAATTTCAAAATTAATATTTTAATTTAATTAATTTAAATAACTAATTCTTTTTAATATTTATTCATGTTAAAATAAATTTTAGTTTATCATTATAAAATATAATCTTTTACAGAGTTGGCCAACAAACAAAAAGTAACAATAAGTTGAAGTTTTCTTATATATATATATATATATATATATATATATATATATATAAAACAGTTTTTTATCATTCTTACACAAATTAAATGTTTCAAAACCACTTAATATAGTCGTGAAAATTCGGTTATGTTATGTTAGAACTTTTTCAGTTGCATATTTACTTAATATCTTTTGCATCATAATATATTTAAATACAAAACACATATCATTAATATAATATTACTCTACACTCACTTTTGTAATATTTGCATGGCTTTTAGATCGTTGTTTATTGCTATGACGAAGGCTGGAGAACCGGAAGGACCCCCGAGGCTTATGATGGAGGTGAAGATTGAAGGCAGGTAAAGGCAAAATCCCAGGAGGAGAACCTTTTAACAAGATTAGATATAGATTTTTTTTACTGGTAAAATACACAAAGGTTTCAAATAATTAATTTAGTAATATCAAACAATTTTTTTAATATTTTTATAATCTCCATTATATTTACGTAGAAGCTAATATTTTATAAAATGTTAAAAAATAATTGTCTTCACAAGAGTTATTTACTGTTTAAACACAACACCTTTAGCTGACTGATTATACTATACAAACAAGCAACTATGAAGTCATATGTGACAAAAAGTATGACATAATGTTAGGGCTTAGATCATAGTGCAAATAGATCACCCTTAATATTTACAATACTTATAATGAAAAATAGTGGGTATATTAAAATACTAAAGATGAAAAATTATTTGTTTTCACACAAATTACATAAAATATTTATAGCTTCACAAATGCACATCTTTTAACTGAACTATTTCACAATAAACAACAACAGCCTAATCACACATATCAAAGAAGTTTGACCCTATATAGATTAATTTGTAAATAGATAATGTTTATAATGTTTGTACAAATAAAATTCGGATTGCATTAATTATATAGTACACAACACAGCAGCAATAAGCCCTAAACATAAAGTACGTAAATATATTTTGCAAATTCACATGAAATAAAATTATGGCAAACAAATTTGTTTTGATTATTTCAATAAATATACAATTTTTTTTTAGTCTGCCCCGCAGGGGGTACAGAATAGTTGTACCTATTGAGAGGATTTTGACATCCCTCGTGGTACCTGAGTCTAACATATACAACACTACACTTGCGACTTTAACACTTTACACTCACCCTAAATTTAGGGAGGCAATAATAGCCTTAATGTGCTTTTCGTCTTAAAATAACAAAAAAAAAATTCTTTAGTCTGATGATTTGATTTGGCTATACAAAAAACAGTGCATTACTTTCAATTTTAAACATTGAAAGCATACAATTTTATAATGGACCTTTCAGAAGCTGTAAAGCCTACAAAAGTATGAATAAGTGTTAGAATTCTTACAAATTCACTCAGATGTTCAAAGTAAGGGGGATATGCAATTATAACTTGTTGGGGTGTAATTACTTAAACATAAGTTCGGCAACAACAAACCTTTACATGTTTGGAGTTAACATATTTACATGTACTCATACAATCATGTGTATGTTCATATATATATATATATATATATATATATATATATATATATATATATATATATATATATATAAAACCGAAATTAAAAAGAAACCCTTCTAAAACCCTACAGATAATCATGTGTAATATTTATTTTTAAGTAGCTGTACACAGCTACTTTGCATGATTGTTTTGTTTCAGTCTGGTTCAGTTGAACAATGTATTCAGAAGCACTGAAATAGAATAAAATATTTAGTATAGCATGTGTTGCTTTATGTCTAGATTGAACTTTCTTCAAAAAAATCATATTTTATCCTATTACAGGTGTGTCATCTACATAATAGTAGGTCTATAAAAACACCTTGCTATTCGAATGCAATATTGTATCAATATTTCATTGCAATAGGTGAAGAATTTTTGGAGATTAAAGATTTTGAACAAACAGACATTTACATTTTTACTTGTATAGATTACCAAACATGTTTTTCTAAGTGGCTACGTTATGTACTACTTATATGAATCTAAAGTTACAATTTAAAAAAATGATGACAAATTAGAAAAAATACATTTGAGACAATATAAATATTTAAAACTCAGATGCCAAATTAAAATGAAAATTTTCAATTTGGAAAACAAATTAATTTTATGGATAATATAAGTTAATGCTTAAATTCCAAATTGAAAGCCCTAGTGTGTAATAAGATGTGTAATAAGTGTGTAATAAGACTTGTGTCTGCACAGTCACTTATTTGACTTATTTACAATCTATGAAGAATGCTTTTTACAAAAAAGTTGATTTCTAAATAGCTGTTTATCTGTTATAATACGCACTTGAAGTTAAGTTCATTATTATTACATAAACTAGTAGCAAGCAAGGTAGGCCTAAGACCTGCAAGCATGCAGGTGTGTCTTCTTCTTTACTGTCTTGCCAGTTCCTGTAAATGTAATCATAGTGTGTCCACATAACCGACTGAGGTACCAAAGACCTTTGGAAAAATCATTGATTACATTAACAGCTACACTAACACTACAGTACTTGTGTAACAGAATAAATAATAGTAAAAAAATAATAATAATTTGATGAGAAGGAACCAAGGGAGCTGCCTTGGTGGCCTAGTGGATAGCGTACTAAGCTTTCACCCCGAGGACCTGGGTTTGATTCCCGGCAAGGGTTTGGCATTTTCATTTTCATACGCTATAAATCATCCCATCGTCTGCATTAGCCCAAGTGTGCACAATAGTCAGACGTTAAAAACCAAAAAAAAAAAAACCAAGGGCAGTAATTGTTTAAAAATCTATTATAATAACAACAATATAATACTATTTCACTAGTACAGTGGATCACTTCAAGAGGAAAGAGATGAGAAATTAAGTTTATTAATTATATGGAGGGGCTTATGCTTCCCCTAAAATAAAATAAAAATCTTTACAAGTTTAAACTGTTGAAGACTTGCCTGTAGGACTGGGTTTTCCATCACTACTGTTGCTTCTAAGGCTTTCCTTAGAATGCGCAGGATGCAAAATATGAGACACAGCTATGACAGCTTGCAAAGCAGGTTCTAAGCCGAGACCCGAGGCACTACTGATGCTATCACGAGGGACAAGGGAGCCCGTTCTATCCATAAAGAACTGAGATGGGCGTAACGATTGACGAGGTAGCCTTGATAAAGGAGGCGGTGCTGGTGGAGGTAAGGGCTCTTCGATGCTGCTGCTTTGGTCTAATCCCCATCCAGAACAGTCAACTGTTAGATTAACCTATGAAAAAATACAAGATATTTTATACTCTGTACTATTATTTTTGGACTTTATTTGGCAATACTAAGTAGAATGCATTGATTTGTATACTAATATGTTTTAACTTCTTCAATGAGATATTTACAAAAGACAGCAACAGCTGACTAGAAGCATCTGCAGCTATCATGCTACATTATATGTATTCCAATTGCCCAAAAGGGGCACGTTGAGCGGATCAATAGCTTTTATGAAGTGAAATGAAGTAATAATATTTACTACTGTAATTAATGGTAGTCTGGAATAATGCACAAGCCATTGTCAAAAAGGAAAATATTATAGAATTGCTGCTTTATTTTATCTGAATCGCTTTACTCAAATTTGTTTTTATAAACAATAATAACAATAACACAATAAATAATAACTGTTGCTTTTGCAATCACTATTTTTATTAACCAGAGAGAACTCCCCAATTTATTTTCTATATTGTACACAACACTGCTGATTGAATTCCAGATAAATAGCACTTCATTATACATTATTATCTGTTGAGTAATTTGTTAAGTTGTTTAAATACATGCTGGCACTCTAAACTACTATTACAATAGTAAAATTACAAAATCTTTTCCAAGCATATGGTTAACCCTAGAAAAGTACTGTTCAAAAAAATTACTGTAAGGGTAGCGACACATAAATTTGACATACAGTTCGGAAACATATGGTCCTTAGATAGTTCTGCTGTAAAATGCTATATTTTGTTTATTTTTAATATTATTTTTACTTATTTCAGTTAAATTCAACATTTTAAAAAATAACACAGCCCTAATTTTAAAAAAACCTGAAAACAATTTATTTATAAAAACACAAAATATTATAGATAAATGAAAAAGAACATATTTTTTATAATTTCATGACAAAAGATTTATTAATTTATTTCTCAGCTTAAAAATACCTGTGTTAGTTTTAGTTAAATGTGTTGTTAAAAAAATATGGTTACAATAATAATGTTGTAGTTTTAAAAAACTAACTAAAATCTATGTAATTATGTATATTTATACTAAAACTAGCATTACCCGTCCCACAAAACATTAAACACTAGCAAAGTTTCGCCCAGAAAACTTAAACTGTTTCAGTAATGTAATAATTTAGAAACATAAAAAATATATTAATAAGAGCATGATCATCTAAACTCATGATTATTTTACAGTAAATATGAAAAAAATATTATAACCTGAATATGTTGTTTTATTGTCTTCAAAGGTGTTCGATTCGAATTTAAGAAAATCTGATAAATATATACAAACATTGTTACCTCTTTTATATTTTCGTCCTTTTTGGGGATGAATTCGGGGGGGGGGATGCTGAATTACGTGTATCATAATTTGTGTTTCAGAATATTTTGCTTACTTTTAAGAAAATCCGATGGAAATATTATTCTCCAATGAAAACACTCTTTTTCCTCCAATTATATGTCTTTATTACATTTTTATTCTTTTAGGGAATGAATTCGGAAAAATGTTGAAATATGTGTTTCATTATTTGTGTTTCATAGCATATCTCTAGAATATACGATCTAAAACAAATATTTTTTTAATGCAAAATTATATACACTTTTTACATTTTCTACCCCTTTCAATCTCTTTAGGGTATGAGTTTTGGGAAATTATGAAAAATATATTTCATTACTTATATTTAAGAACGACTATGTTACGTTTAAAGAAGGTCAGTCGAAAAATATATTTGTCCAATAAAAATTGTTGTACCTCATTTTTACCTCTTTAGGGGTTGAATACTGGAAAATCTTTTTTCAGTGGACCCTACATGTGGTGGTAACCCTGAAAATTTCAAATCTTTAGCTTTTATAATCTCGGCTATACATTGATTATTAAAGTTGGACTGAGTAAGTAGTTTAATGGCGTTAAAATCAAATTTTTGCATAATCCTTTCTTAGTGCATCTTGAAATATGATGCTACCATGTCTTGTTGTAAGAAGGTACCCTGAAAATTTCAAGTGTCTTGTTATAATAGTCTTGGCTATACGTTGATTATTAAAGTTGGACTGGGTAAGTAGTTTAATGGCGTTAAAATCAAATTTTTGCATAATCCTTTCTTAGTGCTCTTGAAATATGATGCTACCATGTCTTGTTGTAAGAAGGTACCCTGAAAATTTCAAGTGTCTTGTTATAATAGTCTTGGCTATACGTTGATTATTAAAGTTGGACTGGGTAAGTAGTTTAATGGCGTTAAAATCAAATTTTTGCATAATACTTTCTTAGTGCATCTTGAAATATGATGCTACCATGTCTTGTAGTAGGAAGGTACCTGAAAATTTCAAGTGTCTTGTTATAATAGTCTTGGCTATACGTTGATTATTAAAGTTGGACTGGGTAAGTAGTTTAATGGCGTTAAAATCAAATTTTTGCATAATACTTTCTTAGTGCATCTTGAAATATGATGCTACCATGTCTTGTTGTAAGAAGGTACCCTGAAAATTTCAAGTGTCTTGTTATAATAGTCTCGGCTATACGTTGATTATTAAAGTTGGACTGGGTAAGTAGTTTAATGGCGTTAAAATCAAATTTTTGCATAATACTTTCTTAGTGCATCTTGAAATATGATGCTACCATGTCTTGTAGTAGGAAGGTACCCTGAAAATTTCAAGTGTCTTGTTATAATAGTCTTGGCTATACGTTGATTATTAAAGTTGGACTGGGTAAGTAGTTTAATGGCGTTAAAATCAAATTTTTGCATAATACTTTCTTAGTGCATCTTGAAATATGATGCTACCATGTCTTGTTGTAAGAAGGTACCCTGAAAATTTCAAGTGTCTTGTTATAATAGTCTCGGCTATACGTTGATTATTAAAGTTGGACTGGGTAAGTAGTTTAATGGCGTTAAAATCAAATTTTTGCATAATACTTTCTTAGTGCATCTTGAAATATGATGCTACCATGTCTTGTAGTAGGAAGGTACCTGAAAATTTCAAGTGTCTTGTTATAATAGTCTTGGCTATACGTTGATTATTAAAGTTGGACTGGGTAAGTAGTTTAATGGCGTTAAAATCAAATTTTTGCATAATACTTTCTTAGTGCATCTTGAAATATGATGCTACCATGTCTTGTTGTAAGAAGGTACCCTGAAAATTTCAAGTGTCTTGTTATAATAGTCTCGGCTATACGTTGATTATTAAAGTTGGATTGGGTAAGTAGTTTATTGGCATTAAAACCAAATTTTTGTGAAATCCTTTCTTAGTGTATGCTTATATGGTAACATAAATGTACCCTGAAAATTTCAAGTTCAAAAAAATTCAAGCGAAAATAGTTTTGCTCTGCAGTGATTATGAATCAGTCAGTCAGTAGGACTTCTTCTTTTATATATTAAGATTAACTAAAACTTCTTTACATTAAACACAAGATATTAAAAAAATAAAATTTTTGAAAGCAGTATTTTTTTTATAGCTGCATTTGGGGGCAAACTTTTCTTTGATGTTCACCACAAATTATTTTGTCTCAGTTGCAGTGAACATTTGTCATCCTCTTTTTCCTGACATCACAAAAAGTACAATACTTGCTTGCATTGAAAGTAATCTCTAGTAGGGCATTGTAACAACTTGTTTTCCTTGGCTGAAGTCTCATACGACCATCTGTATTGTTGTTCTTTGGTCATGGTTTATATGTTTTTCATTGAGTCATATTTCTTGCCAAAGTTTTGATAAGCGTTTGTGAAGATCTAGGCAAAAATCTTGCCTAGACAAGAGCTTAGAGTTCATTCCATTTATTCTACAAAAGTTGTGCAGATAAATGACATAAGAGTTCACAAGCAAAATATTTGCCATATTATAGAAAAAGCATAATGGTCATTGTTTGGTTTTTCAGCCACTAATCTGTAATTTTTGTCTAACAAAAATGTAAAACTAAAAGGAAGCATGTAAAACTTTTCACTAAGAATATGTATATATAACCTTATTATTGAGAGTGATTACCTATAATAATACTGTATAAAAATTGAAAAAAAGAAGTCCAGTAAAACACAAAAATTTCACAAATAAATACAATGCTATTAAAGGTAGTGTCATGTAAAATGAGTGTACTATAAATGTGTTTAGAAGGTAGGGTTGATTATACATCAACCAGAGTAATCACACAAAAACTAATCCGTTATACACCTACTCACAATGCTGGCTGGGCAGCAACTGACTACCTGAGGAACTGATAAGAAGAGAAGGGGTTTGAGTGGATTGGATTAATAAGGCTTTTGATTATTTATTTCATACATGTCAATATAAGGTACATAACCTTTCTAGGGTTTAGCTAAGTATAGTTAAGATTCATAATGGACTACTATACAACTAACCCCTCACTATTTGTACTACTATTTGTGTCACTATTTGTAAGATTTTAAAGGAAGGGCAGGTCTTCACAATAAAAGACAAAATAAGTATCAGTCATAAGACACTTCAAATGTACCACATCTTTAAAAACAAGTGAAAACTTTGTTGACTAAAACCCACATAAAACTAAAGAGCCTAGATATAATTATTGGGATTTATTGTCAGCTGGATTTTTATTGCTGTTTATTTGTTGTCATAGCAACAGGTTTTCATATTGTTGTCTCAGTCCAAACAGTGACTTTACTAGATTGTAAAACTTAAACAATGATATATTATAGTTTCCATTTATTTGTTTATTTTTTTTTTACTCAGTTGTGCTTTTACTTCTACAAACACTCAGTCTTAGAGTATAATGAATGTGACCAGAGTGTGGAGTGGAGAGTAGTGTAGTCAGTTGTAAATAAATAATTTGTTCATAAATATTAGAAACAAACTGGGTTTGTTGCATCAACACCTCACAAAATAAATTAATAATAACATAGCTACAATAGGTAGAATTAATGTGTTAATATATTACTATGTAGGTAATTTAATTTTAAATTGATAAAATTTTGTTATTAATTTTAAATTTGTTACAAAACCTCTTTTAATTCTGGTCTTCTCTTTTAATGGCATGCACTTTATTTTATTTTTAAAAACATAGTATTTCATAAATCACTGTTACTGTTAAATTTTAAGAGAAAGTTTTGTTTTATAAGTTCAATCACAAAATTCGCGATACTTGCAGAGATATGTATTTAAGTAGTTACTTGTACAATACAGACCATATTTGAAGGATATGGTACAATATATTAATTAAGAAAATAACTTTAGTCAATATTACATCAGTCAATAACACACCTTTCTCCTTTTCCGCAGAGTGCTCGGCTCTGTGTCCGTAGAAGAGGCTCTTGAACGAGGACTTCGAGGTGCTTCATGAGCAGAGGCAGAAGCGAAACTTGAACGAGAAGCACAACTCTTCCACCTCTGAAGATGTGCTGCTGTAGTCAGAAGACGGTGGAGTAAAAGGCGAAGAAGAACTATTGGACTCAGGACACAAGGAAAACAAGAAAGGAAACTTTGTACAAACAATGAAGAGTTTGGGTCCGTTAGAGGCTTTCTTATTATTGGAGCTGAAATAAAAAATATTACTTAATGAAAATTATATGATTTAGAGAGAACAAACTATGTAAACATTCAAAAGTTGATTTGAAATCATATTGAAACCTTTCAATTTTCAATTTTTATATTGACTATGAAATCATTGTTGAAATAAATTTGGACAAAGAATGGTTCTATTATACAGGACTATTGTAATGACATTATCATCACCTAAAAAATCTAATAATTCTTCATTAAATTATTTTTGCTAAGGCTAAGAATTCTAGTGCATAACAAATTAAAGGAAGTATTACTGAAATAATACAAGAACTCTCCCAAAATAATTTGCTAAGCAATATACTAAGAATGATGTTAAATTTATTTTAAAAAAATCCTATATCATTGGTTAAACAAAATACTTAATACGAGTTAGATATACATCTTGCAATAACAGTAAATAAATTTATTATTAAAGAAGAACATTTTCCTATATGTGTGTTATATCTCTTGGTGTGTCTTATAAAGATCACCACATTAATGTGGAATGATTGGACTGCTTTGGAAACTTCTAAACAATCCTAACAAGTCTAAATAAAATTTTATTGTATGTAAGTAGGTAAATTAACGTTCATGCTAACAGGATTTATCTACAAAAACATGAATCTAGAATACAGAATAATGTAATAAGTTATTATTCTTTAAATCCTACAAAATTTCAACTCACAGAGTAAAGTTACTTTATTTAAGTTCATAGAAATTGGTGATCAATGTAACATATGCAAAAATCAAGTGGGCTTAAAAACAATAACTTTAAAGTCAGATGGCCATCATATGCAGAGTGGAGTTGCTCTAAGATGAGTCTAGTGGAGTGTAATGAAGATTAACAACAACCAAAAGCAACGTTCAGTCAGTTTTAAAGAATGTGTTTGTATTTTTCAAATTTAAATATTTGGGCCTACTGTATTGGATTCCAAGAAACTATTATATTTAGTAACAATAAATAATAAGTTTGGAAGCAGGGTGATCATGGTAGGGGAAACAGAGTCAGCTTCAAAACTGAACTAGACAGAGTTGAAGCTACACTGAGCGGAGCCCTCAGCTCTGTTACATTTTCACTGGCTGTACAAGAGGTTTTGTTTGTTTTGAATGTGCTCTGCTCAGTGCAATTCTGTTCAATATTTGGTGACCACTCGGCCTAACAGTAGCTCAATAAATAACAAAATATACAATTAAATTTTAAATCATTTACCTTTGTTAAAGGCATGGCTGTATGTACTTCCACTAAGAAACCAATTCAATGTTGAAGATTCAGTCGTTGTAGAGCCTTGTGTTAATGTTGTCTAGAAAAATAAATGTAATTAAGTCTCATGTAGATCAGAGCAATGTAAAATAAGCAATAAATAAATTATCGAAAGAACAAATAAATTATACCTTACTATAGTCATAGAAACATTTATATAAACAAAGTTGTTTCTTCATTTGGTAAAAGTTAATCAATACCATTTTTGATTTGTATTATTAAATAAAAAATATTAATGTAATGATGTATAAGTTATAAACTATTAAAATAAAGTTTGACTTCTATTTGTATTGATGGAAAGAAGAAGACTGATGATTTCCAGGAGTGCCTGTTCTTATTGTATAATGTAAAAATAGTTATTCACAAAAATCATAATTCGCAAGAAAGCTTTAGGGTTCTAGTACCCCAGTGAATTTTCTGTTGGCCCATTGTTGGTATTCTGTTTTCACATACAGTTGGGCAATGGTTAATTGGCACAAAAGCCTATAATAAAGAACTATATCCCAACATATGACCAACAATTAAACATCACCAAAAACAAACAAAGAAATTGTTGGCCCAACTTATTCCCAAAAGTTACTCAACCCTTTTTTAATTGTAACCCTACTAATTACCTATATGTTTAATGTATTATAATTCTATTCAATTGAGTAGTGAACTTAATAGCAATCATAACTTCTCTGCATTCCTGAACACATTTTAATACCTTTTATTATCAAATCCAATATGTACTCGCTTGCTCAAAGTAATATTTACATTATAATATAGAATTAAAAAGCTAGTATTGGCTACATATTAAATTTAATAATAGGGTTCATCTGACATTTGTAAAAACAAAAATTAGAGGAAATATTATGATTAGCAGAAAATTGTACTCAACTAGCATATACTGTTTTGTTATTGAAACAAGCTTATTTTATAAAAAGAGATAAAATTCACACAAACAAAATATATTAAATGACTATTGTGAAAAGCCAAGTCAAAAAAGTATTATAAACACAGTATATAACTATAACTGTACTGTACTTATAGGACCGTGTCAATATGGCTGATAAGAAAGAAACAGCCTAATAATAGACATACTTTCACTTCTCCACTTTGCTGACAATATTTCAAATAATAAATGCATCATAAGTGAATAAATAATCAGCCATAATGAATGATTAAGTAGAAATTAAAAAAATAATTTAATCATTGTGTAACACTATTATTAGTGTCGTAATTAAAAATATAATATTATTCTGTTCACAATCGTGCTAAACAAAAACCTGTCTGTTGTAGGCAATTATGTGTGTCATCTTTTACACTTGCACTTGCAATAAATTTTACAACCGATAAAATACTATCATATTATCAAATAAGACACTTTTTTAAAGCTTTTGAAATAACTATACCTGATTTAATTTACAAGATATTTGAACAAAATATTTTCTGCCAACTAAGCATTAATATTGAGCCAACAATAGAGGTTATCGTGAATGTAACAATTGGGCTAGCGAAGGAACAGTTTGTTGGACCTTTAAAGATATTTCGTTGGCATATTAACTAATCATTGCCCAAATTTGCTGAAAAAATCCCTACGTTGGCTAACAATGTGTACTACTGGAGTACTAATTATTGAAAAAAATCTAATTTAAAATCTATAAATTTGATAATACCTGTCTGAAAATATAGTACCTACAATTTTAGCCTATATTTCTCTAAAGCTCTGAAACAGGGGTTTGACCAAAATATTTATTGAAATTACTTTTGAGGCTCAAGTTATGTTGCTGTTCTCCCAGTTAGGCTCTTTAAGTCGTGACATGCCAATCAAGGCACTCAGCTCTGTAGAATTGGTAGGAGATTCCCTCCGCTCCCTCTGAATATTGTCAAGAGAGCAGATCTGATGGCCAAAAAAAGAACTCCTGCTTTACTTGTGGGAATAGAGTCTGCATGCGGGTTTAATCATGTAACTAAAAGAGGTACAGTAAGGAAATGGGCTACGGAAGGACACGTCAAACGATGGAAGCAATTCCCTGGGAAACGAATAGGGAAACATCATCTCTCGGAACTAGACACAGCACTGACAAAGACACTGTTCAGTTCAATTTGAGGCAGTTCAAGGCAAGTCATCGCCATGATCACCAGACACGGCTATATCCGAAGTCATCTACATAAGGTGGGATTGTTACAAATCTTGCCTGAGTGTCATCTGTGTGAGTAGAGGCTGAAACTGCTGCACATATACTCCTTGAGTATGACATCCTGGAGGCCAAAAGAAGGAGTCTCTAGGGACCTCAGCAACCAGGTAAGGAGTTTCATAAGGACATTTTGTACAAGATTTTGGAGCTTGTCAAGGGCACTGGAGTCTGTTTAAGGTGATGTAAAAGGAGAACACAAAAATGTTATAGGCTGCAGAGCCTCTGTGGTAACCCTAGGAAGAAGAAGGTTGTTGCATTAAATTCTCATAAATCTGAAGCAAATTGATACCTTGAATTGAAATGAGAACTAATCCTCTCACACCTCTTTGATGGGTTGTTAATATATATATATTATATTTATATATATTATATATATATGTATGAAGGGCCATGGGGAAGAACGATCATAGTCCTGAACACCACAATTTTCAGAATTAAGTTTTAATAATATATATAAAAGAGTATTATATTATATAATATATTATAATATTATATATATATATATATATATATATATATATATATATATATATATATATATATATATGTATGAAGAAGGCCATGGGAAGAACGATCATAGTCCTGAACACCACAATTTTCAGAATTAAGTTTTAATAATATATATAAAAGAGTATTATATTATATAATATATTATAATATTATATATATTATATTATATATATATATATATATATATATATATGTATGAAGGGCCATGGGGAAGAACGATCATAGTCCTGAACACCACAATTTTCAGAATTAAGTTTTAATAATATATATAAAAGAGTATTATATTATATAATATATTATAATATTATATATATATATTATATAGTATATATATTATATATATATATATATATATATATATATATATATATATATATATATATATGTATGTATGAAGGGCCATGGGGAAGAACGATCATAGTTTTTTTAAGTTTCAAGTCGATTAAATAACTTAAAAATTGGTATAAAAATAACTTTCTTAAACTTTGTACATTTTAAAACAGCATTATTACGTATTCAGAAATAAAAAATAACACTTAATATATGAAACATGAACAGTTAAATTCAAAACAAAAAGATGTCAGAACCTTGATCGTTTTTGCCAGTTATGAAGCATCATCAATAGGTGGGTTGTCTGGATGCTCGATGTCATCTTCGCCTCCTTCGTCCAAACCAAGGGAGGAACCACTAAATCATAGAATGCTTGAGAATCGGGACTGGTCAAGAACTGTTTTAAATGTAATATATCCTTTAATTTTGTGGGTTTAATGGGCAGTTTTCCATTGAAAAGTTCTTTCAGTACTTTTGAGTCATTTCTCTTGTTAGACTTTCTTTATTTTTGTTTCTATGGCTTTATTCCTAACAAAAAAACTTTCAAATATCTGCCCAAGTAGTTTGACTTCTAAAAAATGAATCTTGCCTGCTTTTGGTCAACTTTTAAAATACGAATTGGTCATGTAGGCATAGGGCACTTTTTAACATAAAGTCCAAATAAAAAGTCTATGAAAGTTTCAATTTTGTTGTCTGTTGCACAATTGATGATAGTGAAAGGTAATAGTTTGAATTTTCTCTTTTTGATGACGTCCCACCAGTCACTGGGTGTCTCAGTGTAAGATTTTGCATTGACAAGAGACTCATATCCTTACCCCCTCCATATAAGTGTGGCCTCTTAAAAGGAAAACTACTTTTATGGTTGCAAATCATTTCGGTGCATGAACTGTGTAGTGCAGAAAACGCATAACTGTGAAATTCTTGTTCTGCCCACACACGAGTCGCAGAAAAGAATGATGAGTTTATTGTTGGGCTAAGAATATTCCCAAAGAAGTGTTTAAGCATCGAGCAAATGTTATCTGCCCTCTTCTGATGGACACTTTCATCATATGTTAAAATATTGAGGTTGAGTGTGACAATACATGTATATTAAAGGAAATGAAATTCACTTGTCGACGATAGTATAAGTCAGATGTGGTTGTGTTAAAGAGTAGACAGATTTCTTTCAAAATCAACAGTAATTTCCTCAATTTCTTCATATTTTTTTTTTTACATCGTTATGTGTACTCGTTCCTCACTGTCTGTTTCACTAAAATCACTCAAGAGAATTCACCTGTATTATTTAAACAGGTTACCTTACACACATGAGGTTATGTTTTTTATACACGTTACTTCAACTAACCAAAAACAAAGCAAGCACTGCTGACAATCGGATGTGAGTGGAGGGGAGCAAATAGGACCTTGATCTCTCTTGTTCGCTGGTGTGTGGACTGTGATCATTCTTCCGTGTTAGCCCCAATTGTTTTCCTATTATAACACAGTGATTATGATGTTTCTTGCCTGAATGATATCATAGTTATATACTGTCTACAATAAACTACCAGTTCCCACTGTAATCTCAATTTTGCAGAAAAATGGACTTTGATTGTTTTTCCCTGTGGCCCTTCATATATATATATATATATATATATATATATATATATATATATATATATATATATATATATATATATAATTTGTTTTAGTCTGACTTGATTCAAATTTGAAACAAAAATTGATTTTGGTAATAGTATAGACAACAGGTTCATTATCCAAGTCATTCAACAGTTTCAAAATGGCCATGTCAAATTTAAAAAGAAATCATAAATAATTGTTTCAATTTTTTCAAAATATGATTTCACCATCACCATGCAGCATTAAAATCTGCATAAAGTATCATTAAAATTTCAACATTCCACTAAATTAAAAAAAAATATTTGATTTTGGTCAGAGTTCATTTTCTTATTTTTATTAAATTAAAAATTTTAATGAACATGTATACTTTAATGTTATACAAATCGTATGATGGCAAAATCAGATTTTGAATGATTTTAAAACAAACAAAACATTTTTTTAAATTTGCTTCCATCACGTCAGGGATATAACTATGTGCTGTGATTATTTTGTTTCAATATGTAAATATAAAATATTGTTCAAGAATTGATTTGTATATTGTGTACGTCTAATTAGAGAACTATAATATTTACCTCAATAACTTTCAACACATTTATTATCGCACTTTCCAAGGACACACCTAACATAACCTTGGAGTCTGGACATGTAACCATACTGGGAGGTGCTGAAGTCATTGTAATGTAGTTGTCCTCAACAGATTCTATCAGAGGTGTTGGAGGGGGAATGTCTTCTGCAAGCAACCGTACAGGCAATTATGGATTAAAAGGAAATCCCACAAGAAATGAAAAATATAGTTTGTAACGATGCTAGTAACACAACAATAATATTAAATATTTTCCTTCAAGTCATATATGCATACTATGTTTTACATTGCAGATAATTACGTAATCATCTTTTTCAAATACTACCAAACCATACATTGTTTTAATTTCAAATTATGAACACTTGAGTTATGAATTATAAATATGAACATAATCTAAGCAAATTATATTTATATTTGCTAGACAAAACAAAAAATTGATGGTTTTTGAGAAATTAGTAGCAAATGTTTCTTTAATATTTGAGAACTTATTTTTTTTTTGTAGATAGATTAGGACTAAAAGTTGATGTTCCCCGTAGGGGGTTGCAGACTGGCTGCACCTATTAAGAGGATTTAGACGTCCCTTGCGGTACCCGAGTCTAACATAAGCTTACACTTACAACACTACACTAACTACTTTAACACTTTATGTTCGCATTTAGGGAGACGATAATAGCCTCAATATGCTTTTCGCCTTAAAATAACAAAAAAAAGTCGATGTGACTAAATTAAATCAAATTATATTATTATTGAAGGTTTTTTTCAAAATAAAACAATTTTGTTTAAAACAAAATTAAAAAGCTCTCGTACGTTTTCAGCAAACTACACACAGTAAATTCCTTTAAAGTAAGTCTTTAAACGTTCAAATTATAACAGTAGGCTTAGAATTATTGTTGCAAAATTAAACTCTTTTGGCAAAGACTCAAACAAATAATGAGACATGTAGGTTCCTGGCATGTAGGCATGTAGCTATGCTGTTAACTAAGATCAAATGTTAGGATAAAAACTGGCCAGGATATCTGTGCTTAAGGAACAGAAAGAGCAGATATACCAGAACAAATGTCAGTCAAGTGCTGGACCTCAGAAGAGGCATCTTTGTGCTTGACTAAGATGAGCAATAAAATACTCAATGAGACAGTATATATTATTTGTTTAATTGCCAAAATTGATTTGTTCATAACATGTTGTCTCCAGCAACATGGATAACATACACAAAGGCAAGTTTCCTCATAAAACTACTTTTCTGAACTCACAGATCTGAAATCAGTTTAAAACTGAAATCTCATTAAATGTTTTTGCATTATCTTAGTGCTTATTATATTTGAATGTTTTGCACGGAAAGAAAAAAAAATTAGTCTTTAGAAAATTAATAGTCTAATTTAATTTTCAATTGATAGAATTTCAAACTTCATTCTATCAGATCTCATGCTGTATTTAAATCTTCAATTTCAAGCACCATTTGTTTAGTCTCAAAGGTCACTCATCGCCTGTGTATTCATTTTCACCCATACTCACTGGGTGGCCAGACGTGTTTTTATTATTTCTTGATAGTAAAAACATCACTGTATTACACATCATTTTGTAATTCTTAGTTCTCACCCGCCTTGCTCTGTTTGTCCACGCCCTCTTGCAGCTATTTTTTAAGTTGGTCTGTTCTTTTCTGGTAACCATTTACCCATCAGTTATAGTTCAGTACTGTGTAAGCCAACTTATTTGCATGGATTGAACAAACTGTACTATGTTTCTCAGACCATGATCAGCTTATCTCTTTACTCTGTTTATATTTCCCATTCCTTCCTAATTTCAATTGCAGTAAATATTCCTCGGAACACGACATATGGTATATAATTTTTTTATTATCAATAACTGTCAGTATGAGATAATTTTCAATAAATAATTAAGACTTTTAAACATGTAAGATTGACAGTAATATCTGGAATTTTAATTTTATTTGAACTAATTTAAGGTCTATATAATTAAAACCTAAATAAAATATTCTTTTTCGCTTACCTTGCAGTATATCGTAAACACAAAACCTAAGATTAACTCGATGTTGGAAGCCAAGGTAAACAAGAATACGAGCAACATGGTGTTTGACATATCGAGCATATTTTGTACTGTGATTTGTGTAGTACCATTCATCAGACGGTAATAGTAACTGGCTTAATACATCAGGCAATCCATGGTCGAGTAATGCTCGATGGTGTTGTGGGTCCAATGCTAGGGTTGCAACAATCTGCAGCACTAGAACTAGTAATTGCTGGAACAAAATAAAGTTAACTTACAATATAGTCTCATAATATAGACTAATCATAGTTTGTGGTATCTCTAACTGGTCATTTAATATGACAGAATTTGACAAAACTCTAGAGCTTTGAAACTTGGAAGCTATTTCCAAAAGATTTACTCAAACAAAATTCGTAAAGATGTTTCCAAAAATGATTTCCAAGTTTTTTCTGAAAAATATACCCTTGTTTTACATTTTTCTTTTTACTAAAACAAAAACAGTAGAGTTTAAAAAAAAAGACATCATAATTTTTGTTAAATGCGTTTTTGTTGCTTAATCATTACAAGTTATTTAATTTCTTTATAAACAAAGAGGACAATTTTTTTACAAGTATTGTGTTTTTGTAATTTATTAAAACTGTTTTCAGTCAATAGCTATCTTGAAATAATGTTAAAAAAATCATAAAACTTTTTGGAAATCTGTTGAGTTATAAATATGAGCATCAAAAAATCCTTTAACTATTTAAAGATTGTTTACATTGACATAATGTAAACAATCTTTAAAGGCATAATAAATTATTAAAATAATTTTTTGTTGGCAGAGGAAGCTGAAGTGAGCAGCTGATGGGCTTAGCGATGCCTTTGTACACACACACACACACACACACACACACACTCTCTCACACTCATTCCTCACTGATTCATTCACTCACTCATTCATTGCTCTTTTATTAAATAATAATTGCTCATTATTAAGGTTCTCCAGTAGCATAATGTATATAATTAATTTGTAATTTTTTGATGAATTTCCATTAAAAAAAATGAGCTATTTGAGGTACTATCTTGGTAAGACACAACTTCTTTGTGCTGTCTCAGTTAGTGTATATGCTTCCATTTCATAGAAAAGTATTGAGAAATATAGCATTGGGAAAGTCTAATTTTGATGTTGATGTTGAACTTATGACTTATAAGCAGTTTAACCATTTGATTGAAAGCTGGGCCCTTGCTTTCTGTATTCACCTCATCTCCTGTGAATAGTCCCAATCCTCATTGATCATGGTCATACGTAATGGTATGTTTTTAACCATTAAGTCATACCTTCCAGTTTCTTTACTAATTACCATGAACTTGGTTTTATTAATGTTAATTGCTGACATCACTTATTTTATTCACTAGTTATGTAAGCTGTTTATGCTGTCAGTGAATATTATAGTATCATCTGTTTGTCCCTCAATTTATCATATTTTAATATTTTTTCCTTCCTTCTCTCTTCCAAAGATTTCCCATTTTCATACCTCACTGTCACATCTACAACAACACTACCCCCCAGTATTATAGCAACCAGGTCAGGCTTTAGTCGTTCTTCTCCTTCTAATATTAATGTCTCTTCTTTAATGACAATATTTCCCTCATTTTTAATTTTTTCCCCTCAATCATATCTACTATATCGTCATGATGTCTAATCCTTGCTCCTTTTTCAAAACTGCATTCTCTAATCACATGCCTTAATTTTTATTTTTTTATCCTACACCGTCTGCACGTTACATCCTGTTCTTGCCCTCTCTTCTCTCTGCTGATAGCCACTCTTTTACCCATTGTGTTCATTTTTAATTTTAACCCATCAATAAAAATACCTCCCTCCATTACCTCTTTATTATGTAACCAAAAATTACTATATTTATTGGCACAGAAACCTCTTGCCAGGTATTTATTCTCCATACCTTGACCTTGTGATTGTAGCTTTGCCCATTTTTGTGCTTCCTCTTTTGTTAGTTTCTTTTTTAACTTTTTTAAATCTTCCATCCCATCTTCCCTTCGGAGTCCAATCTTCTGTTTCATGTTTTCTATCTTCAATTCAAGTCTAGTTTCTTTTATCATTTCTATTGGGTCCTCACTCCTAATAATCTTCATTGATTCTTTAATATATCCAATCTCAATTACTTTTTCTAATTTTAAAATCCCTAATCCCCCATCCTTCTTGACTGCATGCAACAAATGATCTTTCACAGTACTATGAAGGTGATAAATCCTCTTTACAATTCCCCTAATTTCCCTGTATAACTCTTTCAGGAAGCCTCTACTCTCTACTTCTAAATTCAACGTGTACAGTACAGAAGGAATCAGATATTCCATTATTAACTCTACTTTCTTACTGTGCTTGAACACACACTCTTATATGCCTCCACTACCCCATCTGCTTTTGCCCTATTCCTCATCCCCTTTGCTATCGTGAAATATGCTAACCTTCCAAATATCTAAATTCTTCCTACACTCCATATGCTCTAATTTTTTCATTATTTATCCTTATTACCACTTATTTTGCTATCCATCCCCTAGCTCTTCTTCTCACTTTAAAACATCCACATTTTCCTGGAGATATTTTCAACCCTGTATCCTCCAATTCCGTGTCTAGCATTTTCACTATTCGTTTCATTCCATCTTCCTCACTACTAAATACGAATAGATCGTCTACAGAAGCAATCGTTTTTACCCTGCTATGGTATGTCCCACCTCAAGCCCAAACCCAAAGCTTTCAATTTCCGTTATAATAAGACCTAATACCATTTCTACTGTCCTTTCCTTCCTTTGGTATAAGAAGTGTTCTATTTAGGTACCATTCTTCGGGATAATACCCAGTAAAGAGCAAAATGTTATACAGCACATGAGCACTTTACATAATATTTTCCTTTATAATTCCATCTGGACCAGGTGCCCCTTTATTTTTCATCTTTTTTAGTCTTTTCTTTAACTTCACTCACTCTTATTTCAGCTACATTACCATTTGATACTCCCCTCCACCACATGTCCTCCCCCGAGCAGTAACTCCTCCCACCCTATAGTTTATCATAAAATGTCTAATGTCCTCCCTACTTGGATACTCTATCATTTCACCCAATAATAACCCTTCCATTCTTTCTCCTTTACTCGCTGACTTCCACGAACATTTCTTATACATTTCCTGTGTACATGCATACCTTATTTTTTAATTATTTTTCCTCCTTTCTTTCCATTTCCTCCCAATTTTAACCCTAGATCTATCTTGCTTCATTTCCTTTTCAATCTCCTCCATTGTTTTCTTAATCATTCTTTCAATTTCAATCCCACTCAGTTTTAATTTTTGTCCCCACTCTTCATTCATAGTTCCATCTAATTCTGTCCTCTTTTCCCCCATAATAACTTCATCTCTTAACTTTTTCTCCAAATCGTCATTTTTCTAGTCCCAACTCTCCAATTCAACTACTTCCTCTTGCCCAATATCTTCACATTGTCACACACTCCTCATCATCACCTCCCTTAATCCTTCACCCTCACCAATTTTAATCCTCCCTTGTCTTTTCAGTTCACACGCTTTATCCCTAATCTGTTTCTCTGTCTTATTTATCCCCTTGCTTTTAATTTGCTTCGATATCCATGTCGTCCTTCTATTTCATTACATAATGTAATCCATCTCTTCTTAAAACAGCCACATCCACTTCTTTCTCCCTTTCCCCTTCTGTCATCTGCTTCAATCTTTCCTTATTTACCTCCTTTCTGTGCCGATGCATTTTGTGCATTATGAACCCTCTTCTTGTTCAAAAACCTCTTTCGCATCTTCCACATTTATTTCTTCTCTACCATTGCATTTGGCATAACGGAGAACTGTTCCATGGTATTTATCACATTCTCCAACACTTCCTGCATCCAACTCTTCCCCGGATGCTGGTAATCGTAATGCTCCCTCAGACTTCGTGGTTTCTCAAACCATCTATAACACAACTTACATTTCCCAGGTACCCATGGTACCCCATAATACTCCTCTCTTAATAATACTCCTGCTCATGGTGCTGTATAACTTCTTCCTTTCTTTCTTCAATTTCTATATTTATTTCACTCATCTAACATCATGAATTCATCATAGTCTATTCTCCTCCCTTCTTCTTTCATAATATTCTTCTTAACCCCACAATCTCTACTCATTATTGGGTGTTGTTCATCCTTGTTTGCTCTCCTACAGTTTCCATACCTGGCCTTTGAATCTTTTCGCTTACAATCCTTGTACTCATGCCCCTCTTCAGTACAATGGCTGCACACAATGTGGCCGTAACCCTGGCATTTATAGTATCTCGTTATATTAATGTAGTCCCTTACATTATAGCAGTTATAATCAATATAAACTCTAACTTTCCCTATAAAGTGTCTTCTTACTCTTGCTGATTCTTTTAATATGCAGTTACTCCTTTCCCTATTCCTGTCTCCATTTAAAAAAAATAGTTTACATTCTTGGGGAACTTCATTCTTCGAACATATATTTTCAATGTCATTTTGTCATATAAACATTTAAATACTTCATCCTCATTCAATATTTTTTCTTGCGGTACATCATATATAATAATCTTGGGCAATCTTCCACCTTAAAACCACTCTGGTCTAATTCCTCCTTTTTTAATAACTCCTGTCTTGATTTCTCATCTTGTAGTTCTACAATTATTCCTCCATTTAACTTTCAGTTTCTCCCTCCGTGCACACACCGTTTTAAATATCTCTTTTTTTACCTGCTTGCTGTTTTTCATCTCTTTTCCTTCCTCCAGGATTGGGTAAATTGTCACCACCTTCTTTTCTGGCTCTGCCCTCACACTTGTTCCTATCTGTGTAACTTTAACCCTATCCGCATAGCTCAAAATCTTTCTTTCTCCCATCTCGATATCATCCCATCTTCTTTCTACCTCTTGTTTACCTCTTCTAACTTCTTCCCTTATCCTTTCCATTTCTTTTCATAACCCTTATAACTCAAGCACTACATTACATTCTGCTGTCCATCTTTCTTCTCATTTATATTTTTCCTCCAGTTCACCCCTTAGCTTGTCTATCATGGTATACTATTTTTTATTTATCTCCTTAAATGATTTCATCTTCACTTCCATTTCTTCATATCTCCTCCTATAATAATTTCTTTCCTTCCTCCTCCTTTTGCTCTCCATTCTTAAATCTCTAATATCCTTCATTATCCTTTCTTTTACATTTACTCCAATTATTTTCCCCCATTCCCCAGTTACAAATCCTTTCAACTCCATCAAAAAATTTACCTCACTATCATCATAATTCCCTTCGTCAAAAATATAACATCCCCTTCTTCTCTTTCTCTTTTTACCTTCCTCATCCTTCTCTTCTTCTTCACTCCCAACTTCCATTCCCACTACTTCCATCATCCTTTGCTCCTCTTCCTCCAATCCCCTCCCTAGTTCTTCCTTCTCCTTCATTATTTATTCCATTCTTTCCCATAGCTCATCCTCCTCCCTTTCCTTTCCACTTAGTTTCCTCTCTAAATCATGTGATTCGGGTAACCTAATAATTTTTTTAGCCGAATTAAACTTTTAATTAGCTTTTCTTCTTCCTTCCTTATTTCCTCTACCTTCACCATAGCTTCTTCATATCCTATATTCTCCATCCTCATTATTTACCTTACTCTCCCCTCCTTATGTTCTCTATCCTCCTCATAGTCCTCTTCCACAGTCACAGCTCCTACTCTCTTTTTTCTCATTATATCTGCCTCCTCTTTCTGCATTATTTCATCTTCTCTCTTTTTCTTGTCTCTCTCTCCCTCCTCTTCCTTCCTGCTCTGTTCCATTTTCTCCACTTTAAACAAAATATTTTCTTCTAATAAGTGACACCAGTGTTTATTGTTTTGTCTAATAAAGCCTTGTTAGTTTAAAATATTTTTAGACTAAACAAATTTTAAAATAATTTTTTCTCCACGTTCTGAAGCAAATTTGGTATTATTTTAGAACAGAGATGGAAGTGGAGATGAAGCGATTAGCCACTTTTTAAAACTTGAGATAGGATTTTTCTTAATTAAAAATATTACTATTAGGGCCTAGAGCATTATTAAGTTTTAAATTTTATTTTGATACAAGCCACCAAACAAAATTTAGAACAGGAAGAAAATTTTCAAACATTTCAAGTGGAATATGGTCTTATATATCTCAGTAATATGATTTTGTTTTATAAACTAGAGTTTGAAGCTTTAAATAAATGTTTTTTTTAATTTTAAAGGTAAAACAATTACACATTTACTGATATGTCTCATAGTTTGTTTAATTTATGTGCAGATATATAAATAACACATTATTTACTGTTGGAAGATTTTTAATATTGTTATTTTTTTCTTTCAAATTTAATTTCAAAACACTCAGACAACACCATTGCTCAAAAAGTCATATTAAAGGACTTAAATATTTTTAAAACTAAATGAATGACTTATTAAAATATTAAACAAACAAGCAACTACGCTACCGGATCATGCGTGGAATCTAAAGCAGCAGCCAGAATCCGTAACTGAGGTTCTTGAGCCAGCTGACTCTGAACATGAGAACCCTCGGTCATGAACAGTAGAGCTCTTGCTGCCAAAAGTTGTAAACAATGGTAACTACAGTGGCGCCATCTGCACAGTTGAAAGTAATATTAAAGTTATTTTTTTTCTAAATAAAGTAAAAGTTAATAATTAAAATGTAGTATAGTTCACTAAGATTAACAACAGAAAGAGTTGGCCTGTAAATCTGTACAAAATAGTTAAACAGAAAAGAAAAACTCTGTAAACGACAATTTTTAAATTTATATCATATTCAAGGAGTCCTTTAAACTTATTTTTTCCAACAGCTCTTGTGTAGAGTTGGTATGAATGTTTTAAAGATTCTCAACTAAAATAAAACTTCTTAAATCTTTGTATCCTGGGTATATTTAAAACAAACTTTCAAATGTATTCTAATTTATACATATGTTGTTTAATGAGGGGAGCCCCGCAGGGGTGCAGACTAGAGGATTTAGACATCTCTCACAGTCTAACACACACTTACACTTACAACACTACACTTGCGACTTTAACGCTTTACATTCACACTTACATTTAGGGAGGCGATAATAGCCTCAATGTGTTTTTCACCATAAAAAAAAAAAAATTAATGAGTGGAGTGTACTCATTTATACAATTCACTGAGGATGTTGAAAGCAGTAGTTCAAAGTTTAATGTTAATGTAAGATTATGTTTATGTTTTTAATATTTAATACATCTAAATTATAGATTAATTTAATTCAGATTAATTTACTAGATTAAGTAAATTTAACTCAGTAACAATGAATTAGTTAAAAATATTTTACTGGGTAAACAGGTATGACTCCGTGACAGGCTTTGAGGTTTTTTGCTGCAAGTTGGAGAATAACAAGTGAATACCAAAGCTAAATAGGCCTACTGCACTCTTTGACTACGCATTATGTACAAGCACATGTATTCTAATTAACAATTATCACAATGTCGTACCACAAACCGCCTTGTGACAAACCTCCTTTGAAATACGTAAGTAAAACATACACTTGACACTCACTAAGCCGTTAAAATTATTATTTATACAATAGAATGGGAAATAAATATGCAAGGATTACTGTGATGTGGTGTACAATAATGCAAAACGTTTTTACAGCAGTAAAAAACAATTACACTTAAATTACACAAGTTTCTGGCAATAACAACACAAACACAAATGGTTCAATCGATGAACTAGATGGCAGCACCTATCGGGGTTCTATTCAAAAACAGTAACGTTTTGTTGTATCACGGCTCTATTACAAGCAATGGCGGGAAATTTAAAGTACAAAATATAAAACGTGTACCATATCATCTCTTATGGTATTTGTTAATATTTTGTTATAATAATATTTTTAGTTTAAAAATGCTACTTACTTAAAAAACATGCCTCGTTTATTTAATGTAGTAGTACTTAGGCCTACATTATAATTTAAACTCAAGTGGTCTAGTGGATAGCGTACTAGGCTTTCACCCCGAGGATCCGGGTTCGATTCCCGGCGAGGGCTTGGCATTTTCATACGCTATAAATCATCCCACCGTCTGCATTAGCCCAAGTGTGCACAACAGTCGGACGTTAAACACAAAAAAAAAAAAAAAAAAAAAAAAAAAAATTAACTCAAATGATGATATGATTTTATAATAAAGTGTGTTTTAATTATGTCATTAGTATATTATTACTTTTGGTCGTATACAAATACAATTAGAAGCATCAAGAAAGCTTATAAATAAGTGGGACCTCCTGGCCACATTAACAACACGGTTTAGTAAAAAGTTTTAATTAATATTATTATATAAATGTTTCTAATTATGCTAACATGCTTAGCAGGAATTGTGTTGTTATTGACACAAATTTGTTGTACAGTCCCTATAAATATGCTTATGAGGAGGTGAGCTATTGTCGAATTGACGGGATGGACACAGAAGCGACATGCTACGACAGGATGGAGCACAGCTTTGTAGGTTTCTCACCTGCTCACCTCTGGCTTGGAGTGCACTGCTGTTTGCTGCCTATCACCCGCTTGTACAGTGTCAACGAGTTGTGAAGGATATTCAGCACGGACAATGCGTGTACACTCGACAGCACGTCTGCAACGGACAAAAACAAATTGTAACATAAATACTGTAGCAACTGCCAAAACTTGCACAATTCAATAATATAACGTAGTACATAGTTATTTTATAAAGCAATGCAAATAACATTATACAAATAATTTGTTCAAACTGAAACTCGTCCGCAGATCGGTACACTGATAGCATCGCCTAAGAAAGGACTCCTTCGCCCAGGATTGTGTGAGTAGCCTAAAGTAATTATGTGGGATCCGAAGGAATTCATTTTTATTAACTCTCTTCAAATTCCCATAACTGTTGAACGGATGCCGCTCTCGTGATGTGTCAGGAGCGTGATTTGGAGGTCCGGCAAGGTTAAGCATAGATAATAAGTTCAACAGAAAGAAATTATCGATTCAAAACCATCAGTTATTATACAAATAATTATGAAACCCAGGAAATTCCTGACCAGAACTTGTGCAAAGAAACACCAGACGCTTCTGACAGACGTCGCTTTTCCTCCTTTTTTATTAAAATTATTATTATTACAAACTATTGGAAATTTTCAAAAAGTGAAGCTTATCTATTTTGTGTTAAAAAATACAGTAATTGAATTTAATGGTTTCCTTACCGCCAATGATATATTGTTACAGAAAGAAATGCAATATTTTTATTTTAATAGTTATTTCTAAAAAGATTTGAATTTACGTAATTAATATGTAATGAAAAAAGCAGCTTAGAAACACCTATGTATAAAGATGGTATTTCATTATATTTTTTTAATAGTTAGCCAACAATGTGTGTGTGTGTGTGTGTGTGTGTGTGTGTGTGTGTGTGTGTGTGTGTGTGTGTGTGTGTCTTTTATTTTAAACAAACAAAAAATTGTTTATAAAATTTGTGTGTGTATATATATATATATATATATATATATATATATATACAGTTTCAAAAGAACCGATTGGAGATTAGGCAGTTAATAGAGAATCTAAAACTTGTAGGCCTACCTTTTAGTGGAACACTCTGTATATTTTTAACAATTTAAATATCTGAAGTACCACCATATACGTTTACCAACCTCGAAGGCATACAATTAATATATATGTACTTCCTTCTTATTATTTTCACTTATTAACATTTTTTGATAAGTTCCTGCATTCCTTTAGTCTATCGCTTAAGGCGTTATTCTTTTCATAGATGTATAGATGTGCTCTTGGTTAAGCTTTCCCTGTTCTTTTGTATTGTTTGTTTCACACACTTTATAGTTAATCTATCATTTAATTTTATTTAAATCTGAGCTGTATTAATTTATATTTAAGTAATATTCAATAAAGTTAAAAATTTTAAAAATAATAACGATTATTTTCATTAAATTTAATCTGATTCAGTTTTTGTCTTGACTTAAAAGTGCTTTAGTTATTTAGTGTCCGTGCTGCAGGCAATCAGTTATTATGTACAGATAAAATAATAGGCTATTACTTATGACAACAACTTAGTATTGCATGAAAACTTTCAAGTTTTGAGCTTCTTTAAGGAAGATAATATAAAATTAATAAAGTTGATTTAATTGTGTATAGAGTTTTGCAAGTACAGTACAAAAAGCTCAATAGGATTGCTTCATTATACGTAGCTTATAGTACAATAGAGGTATTAAGTAAAGTGCATTATATAGTTTGTTTCAAATGCGTCTCGAAAACCAAGATTTAACAAGTTTTATTTTAGTTGGGAAACTTTAATACATTCAAGCCAACTCTCTGCTTAATGCACAAAAGCTCTTGTAAAGAACTTTTAAAAGATTCCACTGAATAATTGAAATAAATTTACAAATTGGTTGTTTTTCTTCTATTTTATAGAATTAAATATTTGTTTACAATTTGCAAAACACAGACTAAGTACAACAGATACCGTCTCAACGTATTTCGTGTTTTTCGTATTTTATCTCCTTAAGGGAATCTCGAACCAAAGATATTTTGTCTGTCAATAACACACTGCTAGTGTCTAAAGAAAGAAAGAATTTTTAACATAGGCAGTTTTGTTTAAATTCCAGTCCCAAACAAATGAAAGAATAAAACAGAAAATTATGCCCTTCGGTAATCGATTAATTTTGTTTTCTATCCACTTGTCTCGTATTATTAAGGGAACACAATAAATGAACATTAATTCTGAGTTACCTCAAATTAATTTTACCACTTACGGGCACACACACACACACACACACACACACACACACACACACACACACACACACACACACACACACACACACACACACACACACACACACACACACACACACACACACACACACACACACACACACACACACACACACACACACACACACAACACACACACACACACACACACACACACACACACACACACACACACACACACACACAACACACACACAAACACACACACAACACACACACACACACACACACACACACACACACACACACACACACACACACACACAACACACACACACACACACACACACGCACACACACACACACACACACACACACACACACACACACACACACACACACACACACACACACACACACACACACACACACACACACACAACACACACACACACAACACACACACACACACACACACACACACACACACACACACACACACACACACACACACACACACACACACACACACACACACACACACACACACACACACACACACACACACACACACACACACACACACACACACACACACACACACACACACACACACACACACACACACACACACACACACACACACACACACACACACACACACACACACACACACACACACACACACACACACACACACACACACACACACACACACACACACACACACACACACACACACACACACACACACACACAACACACACACACACACACACACACACACACACACACACACACACACATTACACACACACACACACACACACACACACACACACACACACACACACACACACACACACACACACACACACACACTTCAAGTAACTAAAATCTACATGTTGGACTAATAGGATAGGCCTACTTACCCCAAACTGAAATTCAATATTTGTGTATAAATAATACATTTTAAATAAGTTACTTGACTTAATGAGAAAGTATTAATTAAATTCAAAAATACTCGCTCTGTTTTCTATTCTTGCAACGAAACCATTTTAATGAAACAACCTGACAAGGTCAATTTAGATTCCGAGCACAGATAAGATTAACATAATTCTAATCTGTTTTCCCGGTAGTGTTCATCTATCCCCTTGGGTCTGCGCTATCAGAACCCTTCGTTAAGTTTAATTAAAGACAACATATTCTGAAAATAATTCCAAAGATGATGTTTAGTACAATTAGTGTAACATCTAGTGGCCCAAAATATAACTGAAACACAGTATAAAATATTCGCCACAGAATAAGTCAATCAATCTGATACAGGCGAAACAGAAATGAAATTCAAAATAAATAAAATTTTAAAAATAAACATCTGAACTTCAATATCTTATATATATATATATATATATATATATATATATATATATATATATATATATGTATACATGTGTGTGTGTACAGTGTGTGTTGTGTGTGTGTGTGTGTGTGACAGTGTGTGTGTGTGTGTGTGTGTGTGTGTGTGTGTGTGTGTGTGTGTGTGTGTGTGTGTGTGTGTGTGTGTGTGTGTGTGTGTGTGTGTGTGTGTGTGTGTGTGTGTGTGTGTGTGTGTGTGTGTGTGTGTGTGTGTGTGTGTGTGTGTGTGTGTGTGTGTGTGTGTGTGTGTGTGTGTGTGTGTGTGTGTGTGTGTGTGTGTGTGTGTACATATATATAAATCATGTAAATAAATATATATTTAATATATATATATATATATATATATATATATATATATATATATATATATATATATATATATATGTCTACAGTGTCTGACAGCTATGCTGCTCGTGGCGTGTACGGTCTCGAGATTACGGAGGGGAGGTCTTAAGGCTGAAATCTGAAAAAAGAAGCCAAGCTGTTGACGATTTAAAAGCTTTAAAAACCATTAGAAGTGACCACGAGAGTCAGTTCCTATATTCATCTAACTGGGTCCGGAGTAGTCCTACGCATGCGCATGCGCACAAAGGTTGACTGTACAATAAAACGATTCATTTTTAATTTTGACAGGCTTTACTCAAGTAAGCGTAATAAATTATTTGTGTAGTGTTTTATTATCCTCAATGATAACATTGCTACGATTGCAAATATTAACGGAACTACTCACAAGGAAATTATAGAAAATTGTACCTACTCGTAGCTACGGGAAAAGGAAAAGAAGCTGCTGGGAATAAACAAGAGGACAGTTGAAATTAAGATAAACATCGAAGAAAATATATGAAGAAGAAGCTCCGAACTACTTAATACTTTCTTTGACACTGATTGTGAAAGCATGCGAATGCTTTAAAATTAACTACCTGTGCAGTTGATGAACTAGTTGTGCACTAGTTCAATATTTCTAGACGGCCAGTTGATGAACTAGTTGTGCACTAGTTAAATATTTCTAGACGGCCAGTTGATCAACTAGTTGTGCACTAGTTCAAAATTTCTAGACGGTAAGTTAACCAACTAATTGTGCACTAGTTCAATACTTCTAGACGGTCAGTTGATCAACTAGTTGTGCACTAGATCAATATTTCTAGACGGCCAGTTGATCAAATAGTTGTGCACGGATATAAAAACTCCGATAATACAACCTATACACAGTAAGTACAAACTCAAATAGTAACTTAGACCTTAAATGTGTGATTGAGGAATTACAAAGCATTCCAGCCGTATAAATATTGTGCTCTAAATTTGAAAAGCTCGTTAACAATGAATAGGACAGCTAATGTGCTTGTTATTTATTTAAAAATAAAAAATCTCTTATTTAAATGCAAAATTCAGTAATAAATTGCGGATAGTTGTTATTAGTAAGAAAGTGAGAAGTGTGTACAGGCAGGGCGACAAGACAATAACAGAAGCAAGCTGGGGATTTGTGTAGAATGCAAAGTAGCTCTGGACTGGAAACAAAAATAAACCAAAATGCAAATTGTGCGACTTTGCATTCGATGAACTTGTTAAGTTATTGCGGCTTTATCCAAATGTAGCACAAAATTGTGTTGCAAAAATGTAGCTAAACAAATAATTGTGTTTATTATAAAATAAACAGGCCTACATGCAGGATATGAAAAGTTTTTATTTATTTCCAAACAATTCTTCTGTTTTGTATTAATTTCATTTACTATTAAATGCCATAATATGCTTCACTGCATGCAATATAACCTACAATACTTTAAAAGTCGTATTCCCTGATGGAATAAAAATACAATTAATTGTAGAACACTTTATAATTTAATATAAACTTTAAAATTTCCTTTAAATACTGTGTGTAATTAATAAGTGAGGTATACTGAGTGAGATAGGCCTATCTGTTATCTGTGTTTATTTAAAGTATGTATACATGAGATAGTGAGTTATGTATGATCGGGATATTTATGTATAAAATGTCAACGAAAAAGTCATGTGCCTGAATTATAAAAATAAGCCAAGATTGAAATCTATGAGTCAAATATGAACTAGTGCGTATCTGTGACTGAGATATTGAATTAGCTGTAGTTTTATCTATGAGTAGCCTACGCCTTACCTAACGTTTACATTATTACTAGCCTATTAAAGATTAATAAGTTGAGATAGTTTCGAGTAAGTTATTTGTGTATATAAATAGTTTGAAAACCTCTATTATTGTACCATTGTCATGTTATTCAATAAACATTTATACATACCTATTATACTTTCATCCGTAGTAGGCTCTTCGGTGTTTATGGTTTTTCGGGCTTGATCAAGCTGCTCTCCCGCTGCATGTCTCCACACAGAACCTAACCTCTTGCCACTGCTCTTCTGTGCGCGTCCTCTGCTCTGGCCATGCGACAGTTCGTTGGCAGAGTTGGCCTCCACGATCGCCAGTTTCTCTCCAAGTTCGTTGACCATTTTGCTTCTGTACAACATTCAAGGTAGTCGTTTATATTTGCTACACGGTATAGGCTATAATAGTACACAGTACATAGGCTTCATGCAAAACAATTTATTATTTGTTTTAACAAGTTTCAACAAGCAGATTGATTTGTATAATTTAATTCATCGAACACATCACTGTAAAGTTTATTGATTATTTAATGATTCTTAAGAGAAAGTTTTTTCCTCGGCGAAAAACCTTTACGTTTATCATCGCCGAGACGCAACATTAATTATTTAATACAATTTTTGAAAACAAAGAAACAAGTCAGATTAAAAATTTAAGACTTCATAAAAATAACAAACAAAACAATAACAATATTAAATACAATAACAACTATAAATAAATAGTTTCTTAAAACTAGTTAACAATAATATAAACCTTAAAACTACATACACACAACGTTATTGTATGCTGTAAATTGGCCATACAAAAATAACAAGATAAATAAAAGAAATATTAACGAACCTAAAACTAATTAACAAAATAAAAACAACTTAAAAATAAATTAATAAATAGCAAATATAAACAAACTTTTAAGGGCTGTAAAGGGATAAGCTTTGTTGTAAGGGCTACAACAAGCAATAAGAAATATATAAATTAAATTTTATTTAAACAATTCAGACGGTGAAGGAAGTCTAGGAGGAAGGTTTTAAGAGAAAGAGTAAGGTTAGCACGTCCCTCTAATTATTCCCGCCAGGTGCTACCTTGTGCCCAGTAGCGTAACTTGTGCGGTGGCCTAGTTGATAGCGTACAGGGCTTTCACCCCGAGGACCCGGGTTCGATACCCGGCCAGGGCTTGGCATTTTCATACGCTATAAATCATCCCATCGTCTGCATTAGCCCAAGTGTGCACAATAGTCGGACGTTGTACAAAAAAAAAAAAAAAAAAAAAAAAAAAAATTGCATTGGTCTAAATTTGCAGTATGCCTATTTCGGGGCTGGAAATACATCAGTCATAGCGGAACCAGAAAAAAGTATCTTAATAATGTTAAAACAAAAAAACTTTTGATCAATAATATTCGAACAAGAACATTTAATTTAATAACACGTTTCACCAATTAACAGCAGTTATTAATTGTAAATAAAGTCCTTTTTAATTGATTTATTAAAAATAAACATGCTAAAGTGCACCGGGACAAGACGATAACAATCGAATAAGTTCTTATTTAACAATAGAGTAAATATTATCTTAATACGTTTACTATTAAAACGGTGAAAGTAACAAAAGATGCAAATTTAGAAAAGAAGTTAAATGTAACGTTTAAAATTAAGTTCGGTAGTGAAGTAAAGTTAGTAAAAAGCTAATTTTATTTGCAGTAAAACAATGTTACTTTTTAATTAAAAGTAGGCCTATATTTTTATAATTATTTAAAAAACTTAATTCCAAACGTCAATGTATACGTAATTACTGTAATTTCGTTTGTAATTTGACCAAACAGCTGTACGCAAACTAATCGTTAAGTATGATGTACAAGAAATGGACAATTGTACCGTGTATAAAACAAAATAAGGGAGAGTGTCCTGTTGCCATAGCAACGGTAATTTCTCGCTTAGGTGTGCGTGGTTGAAACATTAGCTTTGCGTCCGCCATATCTCTTCCTTACGGTGTTGCTTGTTTATTAAATTCTGACACTTTGTTTACGTTAAACAAGACCGGCGCGTTCCGACCTTAAGGGCAACAAACCTATGCTGTCATCTCAAAAATGTATTTTGTTAATAATTATTTATTACGGTCTTTTTATTTTTCATCAAAACATTTACTGAATTAAATGACCAACTATGTAAATACAAATAGCCTAAAGTGAAATCCTGTGTTTATAAGAAATAAATATCGCCTAAAACATAATAGGCTAGTCTACTGTAATAATTTGAACATGTGACTTGTTTATAAATGAAAGTGTGTTTATCGGCTGACTAACAAATAAGTTGTACTTTTAATTTCAATAAAACGTCAATATGACGATAAAAAGTGCCAGAAATTCATGAAATTTTCTATCAAAACGGAATTCACTATAACAAAATTGATTTTAACCTGTTTTGGTTTAACACTTTGATTTATAACATTGGAACCGAATTTCTCGTTAGCAGGATAAACACTAATACTGAAGGAATGGAGCCGACAAAGTATCTTGAAATGCTGTACAATGTTGTAGCATGTAAATTGGGAACTGACTCATGCAATCCGTAGCCATTTCAACCACGTTGCCATGGCGACGCGTGTACACTATCTTGATGTCTTGTATGGTTGCTATGGCGACGCGTGTACATTGTTTTGATGTCTTGTATGGTTTCCATAGCGACGCGTGTACATAATCTTGATGTCTTGTATCGTTGCCATGGCGACGCGTGTACATTATCTTGATGTCTTGTAATGTTGCCATAGCGAAACGTGTACACTATCTTGATGTTTTGTATGGTTGCCATGGCGACGCGTGTACATTATCTTGATGTCTTGTAAAGTTGCAATGGCGACGCGTGTATACTATCTTAATGTCTTGTAAAGTTGCCATGGCGACGCGTGTACACTATCTTCATGTCTTCTAATTTCTCATCAAAAATTACCTGTTGCTGCACAACAGTTAATAAAAAACAATGGAAATCTATTCTTCCAGTTGTATACAGAATGTTATGGAAATATCTCGTGTCTACCTTTGTATACCTTGTAACAGTCGAAACAGTGTGCCATGACTCTGTTATTAAACAGTTAGATTAGCAGCTTCAACGTTTAACAGGTTCAACAGTTGGCAGTAGACGTTAGCAGTTAGCAGGTCCGAAACAGTGTGCTATGTCCCTGCTATTCAACAGTTAGATTAGCAGCCAACATTTAACAGGTTCAACAGTTGGCAGTAGACGTTAGCAGTTAGCAGGTCCGAACCAGGTCCATGCTATTCAACAGTTAGATTAGCAGCTTCAACGTTAAACAGGTTCAGCAGTTAGCAGTAGAGGTTAGCAGTTGCCAGGTCGGTAACAGTCGAAACAGTGTGCCATGACTCTGTTATTAAACAGTTAGATTAGCAGCTTCAACGTTAAACAGGTTCAGCAGTTAGCAGTAGAGGTTAGCAGTTGCCAGGTCGGTAACAGTCGAAACAGTGTGCCATGACTCTGTTATTAAACAGTTAGATTAGCAGCTTCAACGTTAAACAGGTTCAGCAGTTAGCAGTAGAGGTTAGCAGTTGCCAGGTCGGTAACAGTCGAAACAGTGTGCCATGACTCTGTTATTAAACAGTTAGATTAGCAGCTTCAACGTTTAACAGGTTCAACAGTTAGCAGTAGAGGTTAGCAGTTGGCAGGTCGGTAACAGTCGAAACAGTGTGCCATGACTCTGTTATTAAACAGTTAGATTAGCAGCTTCAACGTTAAACAGGTTCAGCAGTTAGCAGTAGAGGTTAGCAGTTGGCAGGTCGGTAACAGTCGAAACAGTGTGCCATGACTCTGTTATTAAACAGTTAGATTAGCAGCTTCAACGTTTAACAGGTTCAACAGTTGGCAGTAGACGTTAGCAGTTAGCAGGTCCGAAACAGTGTGCTATGTCCCTGCTATTCAACAGTTAGATTAGCAGCCAACGTTTAACAGGTTCAACAGTTAGCAGTAGACGTTAGCAGCTGCAGTTACGCGTACTTTAGCAGTTAGTACCATAGCAGGTCGGAAGCAGTGTGCTCTAACCCTGTTATTTAACAGTTTGTTTATTATCTGTTATTTTTAAGTATGTTTAGCAGTCTGCTAATGCTAAAACCATTTAGCAGTTAAAAAATAAAAGATTGTTAAATAGCAACCCATCACTAGTGGACGCACATTTGGAGAAGCGACTTAGATGCGACCGCCTTCTCCTTTCATGAGTGTGCCCTTGGGTCGTGAGCCTATGGGGGCAGGCAGCAGTCGTTATTTGGTTCTGATACCTGTAATTTGCAGTGATCTCTCTAATAATATGCAGTGTTTCGTCCTAAATAATTGTAATGTTCGCCTCAAATCCATTTACGAGGGTTGATCAAATATAAACGAAACTGACTTTCTAAAAACTTTTCCGTTGGACATTGAACTCTAAAGGGTGGGGTTTCAGGTAGCCTGGGGGGTTTGGGACGGGCGTAGACGGGCAACATTTCCGTTCGGACTCTTCAGTATAAAACTATACAATGAGTGAGAGTGAAGTGCACGTTTCCGTGGAGCAGAGAATTATTATTAAGTTTTTGGCCAAGGAGGGGGTCAATCCGACTGAAATCTTTCGTAGATTGACGGCTCAATACGGGGACAGGACCCTGTCAAGAGCTCGCGTTTTTGCTTGGCACAAGGAATTCGCCGAAGGACGGGAAGCAGTAGAAAACCTCAGCCATGATCGTCGCCCGACCACTTCCGTCACGGACGAAAACATTGATGCTGTTCGGAAGCTCCTGGACGAAGACAGACGTATATCGCTGCGATTTATTGCAGATGAACTCCAGTTGAGCTATGGTAGCGTTCAAAAAATCGTTACATCAAACCTGGAACTCAGCAAAGTATCTGCAAGGTGGGTTCCACGAATTTTGACCGACGTTCACAAACGGAATCGTTTGGAGATTTGCCAGCGACTATTGACCCAATTTGAACGAGATGGTGAGGCATTATTAAACCGGATTGTCACCTGTGACGAAACATGGGTTCACCATTACACTCCCGAGTCGAAACAGGCAAGTATGGAGTGGCGGAAGAGGGGAGAGAGGGCGCCTCTGAAGGCCAAATCACGATCGTCGGCCGGGAAGGTAATGGCCACTGTATTTTTCGACAATCAAGGCGCCTTTCACGTCGATTTCCTCCATCAACGACGCACAATAAATGCACAATATTATTGCGATGTTTTAGAGGCCGCAAAACAGTCTTTTCGTAGGAAAAGGAAATCTAAACCGGCGAGAAACGTCATTCTTCTTCACGATAATGCCCGACCACATTCGGCGAACGCTACGAGGTTTAAACTCGATCAAATTGGCTGGGAACCAATGGAACATCCCCCATACAGTCCAGACTTATCACCCTGCGACTATCACCTGTTTGGGCCACTCAAAGAGGCGCTTGGAGGCCAGCGTTTCGAAGACGATTCTGCGGTGGAGACCTTCGTGCTCCAATGGCTCAATGAACGCCCGAGAACTTTTTACGAAGATGGAATTAAAAAACTTCCAATCCGGTGAAAAAAAGTGTTACTCGTGCGGGAGACTATGTAGAAAAATAAGTTGTATCAAGAATAATTTGTAAGTAAGCAATAAATTTTTAAAAAAATCAGTCTCGTTTATATTTGATCAACCCTCGTAGTTAGGCCTTCGTTTATGTTTGTGCTCATATAAGCTGGACCCCAACTTATGCGTGATGGCTTTGCTGGGAGGAACCAAGATACAAAGGTCCCCGCCGTCTGCCATTTAGCCTATTTTGTTACGCCGCAGTTGGTAGCAGAGCCTCTGGGTCACGGGTCTAACACTGCGTGTCTGCTTTACTCACCATTACCTTCGCCTACTGCTCCCTCATACACACCTGACGAGCTCTGAACAAGTGTGTGCACTAGTAGACTTCCTGTTTCGGATTAGCTGATAACACATGGTTACCGTCATTCCGGCAGAGCTTTATAATAGCTACGGGCTGTAAAGGGGTCAAAAATACATTCTGCTTATTATTATTGGTGAGGAAAGGAAAACGTTACGCGATATTTAGAAAACTATGCCGCTAGCTTAATGTATTAAGGGCTAGGTATTTCCCCTACAGCTCTCCTTTCGAGGTTACTTCAGAAGTTTGTTGTTTTACGTCTGAAGAAGGCGACGGTCAACAAGGAAAGAGCGCAGGACCGCAATAAGACAGATAGAAATTAATTTGTTAATCGCATAGTTAAACAATAAATTTAAATAAAACCTGCATGTCGTATCTCTAACAATGAATGTAGTTTCATTACATTCGATAACGACTTATTTGGAAAATGTTTATAAATAACATTATAAATAGTAGCATCAGGCTAAGTTGCTTTTCAGACTTTTCTTCAAATTTAATTACAAATAATAGTGTAGCGAAAAGAACAGTCACGTTAAAAATACCACCAGACAGAAAGTGAGTAAACCTAACAAAGGGCACTCCTTCAAGTGAAAATGGAGACTCTTTCAAAACGTAGTGACACGAGCAGGGGAGGAATGAAACAGACACTAAAAGGGGAAAGCCACGTGACACTTGACTGCCGCTGGACAAAACAGTGAAGTGTTTACGTGTCGATAATTCAAAAATAAGTTTGTTATACACATTACATTTACACGAAAACCCAAATCACGTAATTCATAAAATGTAATACGTGATATGATAGTGACTTTTATAGTATAATAATATGAGATTAAGCTTATTCTGAACTAGATTCTGTACATCCCATTTTAATAAATTTTGTTTATAAATACAATAATAGTTTTAATATTCTGCATAGTGTTAATTGCGTAAATACAAGTACTTCCATTGTTCGATTAAATTAGGCTGATGAAAGTCATCAATTTTATTGAAGTTAAGTTACTTTTGTGTTTTTGTTAAACTAAAATGGAAAATTAAAATGTTCATATAAGTAATGTTATTAAAATTCTTTTTATAATCTCCTTTTTTTCTGCTATGATTATTGTCACTATGTTCAGTATAATGATCTGCCTTCCTTAGCTTCGTCAATTCTACTTTCGTTGACGTGTTTCGGAGAACCTCCATCTTTAAAAACTATATCTTTACTCCTACCTTTCTAATTTCCTTTATATATATATATCAGTATTATTTTTTCCCCCGTTTTTGTACTCTGTCTTCGTTGACTATAGATATAGTTTTTGAAAATGGAGGTTCTCCGAAACACGTCAACGAAAGTAGAATTGACGAAGCTAGGGAAGGCAGATCATTATACTGAAAATAATGTTATTAAATGTTGTTAATTTTTGAAAATGTTCTACGTCAACGCGACAGCTGCGTGACGAGATTATTTACGTCTGTAGGTATATATATTCTTTTATATGTTAGTACCTCCTTCCTTTATGTTAGTACCTCCTTCCTCTGGGAAAAGTTACATAACTAGTTATATATAACATATATAATTTTTAAGTTTAGAGGGTTTGGTTTTATTTGTTTATGCACTGAAGCCACAAAATGACTGCCCATATCCCTTTACTGTAAATAACGTATAGCCTAACTATTGTACTGGGCAGTCTATTGCTTGAAATTAATTAACTTCACGGAGTCTGCATGTGATAACTGAATTTGCATAATAATTTTATGGTACAACTGCCAGGCATATTGAAATCGTGCTCCGTCCCTGCAAGGTGTCCCGGCTTGAATTATAATCTCACACTCAGTTGGAAACACAGTCTGACCCTTCGGACGTTTTATGACTGCCGTGTAGAATTATCTGCGGTGTTAATATTTTTGCTTAATTTATGGATACATTTCTGAGAGAGAGTCAGTAAGTGTAGCGTATAAACTGCAAGTCAATATGGTATGGAACTTCGAAAATCTAAGATGTATTTATTTGGTATTTACAAGGTGTAGCGTCTAAACTGCAAGTCAATATGGTATGGAACTTCGAAAATCTAACATGTATTTATTTGGTATTTACAAGGAGTAGCGTCTAAACTGCAAGTCAATATGGTATGGAACTTCGAAAATCTAAGATGTATTTATTTGGTATTTACAAGGTGTAGCGTCTAAACTGCAAGTCAATATGGTATGGAACTTCGAAAATCTAAGATGTATTTATTTGGTATTTACAAGGTGTAGCGTCTAAACTGCAAGTCAATATGGTATGGAACTTCGAAAATCTAAGATGTATTTATTTGGTATTTACAAGGTGTAGCGTCTAAACTGCAAGTCAATATGGTATGGAACTTCGAAAATCTAAGATGTATTTATTTGGTATTTACAAGGTGTAGCGTCTAAACTGCAAGTCAATATGGTATGGAACTTCGAAAATCTAAGATGTATTTATTTGGTATTTACAAGGTGTAGCGTCTAAACTGCAAGTCAATATGGTATGGAACTTCGAAAATCTAACATGTATTTATTTGGTATTTACAAGGAGTAGCGTCTAAACTGCAAGTCAATATGGCATGAAACTTCGAAAATATAAGATATATTTATTTGGAATTTACAAGGAGTAGCGTCTAAACTGCAAGTCAGTACCGTATGGAACTTCGAAAATCTAAGATATATTTATTTGGTATTTACAAGGTGTAGCGTCTAAACTGCAAGTCAATATGGCATGAAACTTCGAAAATATAAGATATATTTATTTGGAATTTACAAGGAGTAGCGTCTAAACTGCAAGTCAATATGGCATGAAACTTCGAAAATATAAGATATATTTATTTGGAATTTACAAGGAGTAGCGTCTAAACTGCAAGTCAGTACCGTATGGAACTTCGAAAATATAAGATATATTTATTTGGAATTTACAAGGTGTAGCGTCTAAACTGCAAGTCAATATGGCATGAAACTTCGAAAATATAAGATATATTTATTTGGAATTTACAAGGAGTAGCGTCTAAACTGCAAGTCAGTACCGTATGGAACTTCGAAAATCTAAGATATATTTATTTGGTATTTACAAGGTGTAGCGTCTAAACTGCAAGTCAATATGGTATGAAACTTCGAAAATCTAAGATGTATTTATTTGGTATTTACAAGGTGTAGCGTCTAAACTGCAAGTCAATATGGTATGAAACTTCGAAAATCTAAGATATGTTTATTTGGTATTTACAAACACAAGTATTTCAAAATGAAAAAGTAAAAACAGAGTGTTACAAATAATACGATTACAACTAAGACGTTTCAATGAAGAAAATACTTAAGTATATTTTACATTAAGAACCAAAATGGCCTTAAGAGACCGCGAGAAAAAGTTAAAAATGTTTTGCCATTTTCTCTAACTTCAAGAAAACATTACAACAAACTTTAAAATAGAATGAGAGAGGGTCTTAATAGTGTTCTAATATTTTACGTATTTTTAAATTTACGAGTTTTTGAATATTCAGAACTTAACGGTTTAAAAAAGTACATTACGCTCATTAAGGAGTCATTACTTCTTCTGTTTCCTCGCCTAAAAAATGAGTTCTTATTCGTGAGCAAACGTAAATTTGCTTCTGGGCAAAAATCAAAATGTGTCTTCCTTGCAACAAACTTACACTTTCACATATTACATTTATACAAAAAAAATCATGAGGTACTCAATACTTATCCTAGAAAATATTTTACATAAAATTTTACAGAAATAAATACCGAAAAAGCAATACACTAAGTTTATGACTTTTTTACTTTGTAATACAAAAAGTACACATTCTAGACAAGTAAATTTGTTTTTACGTTCTGCTGTTCGTTATAGGTTATAAAAACCGTACACATTACCTACAATGTGCAGGCCTAGTTTTGGATTTCACGAATTTATGGCACAATTACATTCTACCAGCTGGCAATTTGCTAATTAATTGCAGAGTAGTACAAGTTATTAGAACATTGATTCATTTGCATTTAAATTGCTTTCAGTTATGGGAAGTCTATTATTTTAACGTAATTAACATGCGTTATTGAAATGACCACTCGCCTCCCGCTGCAAGAGGTCAAACACATTAAGTTCGGTTACCGCAAGCTGTTATGTGGTCCATTAATGTTACATACCATGAAATGTCATAACCTCAATAATATCAGCCGGTGATTACGCACAGTTGATACCGATTGAATTTGTTTTATTTTGAGCTCATCTGTTAGCTCCGGGTTTTTGTGATCCAAAACCAAAACTTTTTCACATAGCATGAAATGTCATAACCTCAATAATATCAGCCGGTGATTACGCACAGTTGATACCGATTGAATTTGTTTTATTTTGAGCTCATCTGTTAGCTCCGGGTTTTTGTGATCCAAAACCAAAACTTTTTCACTTAGCATGAAATGTCATAACCTCAATAATATCAGCCGGTGATTACGCACAGTTGATACCGATTGAATTTGTTTTATTTTGAGCTCATCTGTTAGCTCCGGGTTTTGTGATCCAAAACCAAAACTTTTTCACATAGCATGAAATGTCATAACCTCAATAATATCAGCCGGTGATTACGCACAGTTGATACCGATTGAATTTGTTTTATTTTGAGCTCATCTGTTAGCTCCGGGTTTTTGTGATCCAAAACCAAAACTTTTTCACATAGCATGAAATGTCATAACCTCAATAATATCAGCCGGTGATTACGCACAGTTGATACCGATTGAATTTGTTTTATTTTGAGCTCATCTGTTAGCTCCGGGTTTTGTGATCCAAAACCAAAACTTTTCACATAGCATGAAATGTCATAACCTCAATAATATCAGCCGGTGATTACGCACAGTTGATACCGATTGAATTTGTTTTATTTTGAGCTCATCTGTTAGCTCCGGGTTTTGTGATCCAAAACCAAAACTTTTCACATAGCATGAAATGTCATAACCTCAATAATATCAGCCGGTGATTACGCACAGTTGATACCGATTGAATTTGTTTTATTTTGAGCTCATCTGTTAGCTCCGGTTGATTTTGATCCAAAAAACTTTTTCAAACTTTAACCTCATCCAAAACCAAATCTGTTAGCTCCGGGTTTTTGTGATCCAAAACTTTTCACATAGCATGAAATGTCATAACCTCAATAATATCAGCCGGTGATTACGCACAGTTGATACCGATTGAATTTGTTTTATTTTGAGCTCATCTGTTAGCTCCGGGTTTTTGTGATCCAAAACCAAAACTTTTTCACATAGCATGAAATGTCATAACCTCAATAATATCAGCCGGTGATTACGCACAGTTGATACCGATTGAATTTGTTTTATTTTGAGCTCATCTGTTAGCTCCGGGTTTTTGTGATCCAAAACCAAAACTTTTCACATAGCATGAAATGTCATAACCTCAATAATATCAGCCGGTGATTACGCACAGTTGATACCGATTGAATTTGTTTTATTTTGAGCTCATCTGTTAGCTCCGGGTTTTGTTATCCAAAACCAAAACTTTTCACATAGCATGAAATGTCATAACCTCAATAATATCAGCCGGTGATTACGCACAGTTGATACCGATTGAATTTGTTTTATTTTGAGCTCATCTGTTAGCTCCGGGTTTTGTGATCCAAAACCAAAACTTTTTCACATAGCATGAAATGTCATAACCTCAATAATATCAGCCGGTGATTACGCACAGTTGATACCGATTGAATTTGTTTTATTTTGAGCTCATCTGTTAGCTCCGGGTTTTTGTTATCCAAAACCAAAACTTTTTCACATAGCATGAAATGTCATAACCTCAATAATATCAGCCGGTGATTACGCACAGTTGATACCGATTGAATTTGTTTTATTTTGAGCTCATCTGTTAGCTCCGGGTTTTTGTGATCCAAAACCAAAACTTTTTCACATAGCATGAAATGTCATAACCTCAATAATATCAGCCGTTGATTACGCACAGTTGATACCGATTGAATTTGTTTTATTTTGAGCTCATCTGTTAGCTCCGGGTTTTTGTGATCCAAAACCAAAACTTTTTCACTTAGCATGAAATGTCATAACCTCAATAATATCAGCCGGTGATTACGCACAGTTGATACCGATTGAATTTGTTTTATTTTGAGCTCATCTGTTAGCTCCGGGTTTTTGTGATCCAAAACCAAAACTTTTTCACATAGCATGAAATGTCATAACCTCAATAATATCAGCCGGTGATTACGCACAGTTGATACCGATTGAATTTGTTTTATTTTGAGCTCATCTGTTAGCTCCGGGTTTTTGTGATCCAAAACCAAAACTTTTTCACTTAAAATGTTTAATGTACTGAGTAAGCTCTTCAGCCGGTTTTAAATATGATGTCTCGTGAATTTAAAAAAAAATATTGTAGCTTTTAGAGTCACAAAATATGAAAAAATAGTTAAATTGACGTTGTTTTTTTTTGAAAATACTATCTCTCTTAAAACATTTAGCAGAAATCTGTTAACAGCTTCTAATCAGAACGTTTTGTTTGGGGCTATTTTGATTTCTGTTTATTTTTTATCATATATATATATATATATATATATATATATATATATATATATATAAGCCGCCTCGGTGGCCTAGTTGATAGCGTACTGAGCTTTCACCCCGTGGACCCGGGTTCGATTCCCGGCCAGGGCTTACATTTTCATACGCTATAAATCATCCCATCGTCTGCATTAGCTCAAGTGTGTACAATAGTCGGACGTTAAACAAAAATAATTATATATATATAAACTTGATAATCAGACACCCAAAAACAATCTGAACACAAGTAAATCTTCTTCGACAAAACTTTCTTTATTTATTTTATACGTACTTGAATGTTTGTGTTGAAGTTTATTATGACCAAGTACATATCTCGATATAAATACAGTAGTAAGGCCTACATCCATCTCATCGCATTCAGCAGTCGGCCGGCAAGCGAATCAAGTATAACCAGCTTGAAGTGATTTGAATAAAACACAAAACTTTATAGCATTCAAAACAAAGATGAACATTTCAAAGGGTCGCGGCAAATCCCAGCACCCCTATCACGAGCTTGAAGCAGATGCTGGCTACTTTGTGTGCTGTAAAAACTTTCTTTCTGCGGATAAACTTAAGTTTCACGAGGCTTAACTTTTTTATTATATCGAAACTGAACATTCTTGTTTTGACTGAGAAGTAAACGAAAGAACACAGTTTGCTAGAACAAAGAAATGAAATAAATATTTGAAACGAATTTATTCTTTGTGTCTATGTTTGTTTTGTTCCGTACCCTCCCTAATCTACATTTTAGAATATGTTTTTTTATTTTTGGTTGATAATTTTGGATAAACATAGTTATTATTATTATTCTGATGATGGGCAGAAAAGGTAAGGAAAGATTGTTTGCATAAATCAATCAAGATACCAGTTTCTAACAATACATGGAAATCGGCTTTTAATAAAAAATGTTATTATAACATTAAACAAAAACATTAGCTATTAAAGGTATCATAAAGAGAAGATTAAAGTGGCTATTAATAGCGAAGATTATTTTATTTACTTATTGAAAAATAAATGTGTGTTTTGGAAATACCTTTGTATAAAAATACAAAAGTTTGCATAGTTTTTTCCGATTTTTATGAAATATTAGGTTTTTCAAAATTTGACAGAATGTCTGAGTTCCGTTACACTTCATATGCTCTCTGAGGGTAAAATAATTTTCAGAAATTAAGTCACATTAAAACTAAATAGAGTGTATCTCAGTAAACGTGTGTGTGTGTGTGTGTGTGTGTGTGTGTGTGTGTGTGTGTGTGTGTGTGTGTGTGTGTGTGTGTGTGTGTGTGTGTGTGCGTGTGCGCGCGCGCGTGCGTGCGTGCGTGCGTGCGTGCGTGCGTGTGTGTGTGTGTGTGTGTGTGTGTGTGTGTGTGTGTGTGTGTGTGTGTGTGTGTATGTGTGTGTATGTGAGTGTGTGTGGGTGTGAGTGTTGTGTTTCTGTGTGTGTGTGTGTGTGTGTGTGTGTGTGTGTGTGTGTGTGTGTGTGTGTGTGTGTGTGTTTATAAATGTGTTATTTTGTTTTGAAATGTAAAAATTAATATTAAATTTAAAATTAAATGCCATACGGATGCTGACTCTAGCAATAGAAATTGTTATTTAAATTTTTAAAATAGCAAGTTAATATTAACATACAAAAAATTAAAAGTTCAAAAATTAAACGGAATGTGTTTTATCAGCCACAACAATTAATGTTATTATGTTTTCGCGCTGATTTTACTGTTATTCTCTAAATGTGTTTATTGCGTGCTTTTTTATTGTGTTTATGTTTTACTAAAGTGTTTGATTTTCCCTCACCTTTTATAATATCTTGTTGCATTGTTGATAACGTGATAGCAAATAACGTGATAGCAAATAACGTGATAGCAAATAACGTGATAGCAAATAACGTGATAGCAAATAACGTGATAGCAAATAACGTGATAGCAAATAACGTGATAGCAAATAACGTGATAGCAAATAACGCAAATAACGTGATAGCAAATAACGTGATAGCAAATAACGTGATAGCAAATAACGTGATAGCAAATAACGTGATAGCAAATAACGTGATAGCAAATAACGTGATAGCAAATAACGTGATAGCAAATAACGTGATAGCAAATATTGTGCAGTTACTCTGTTTATAATTAACGGCAATGATAACCTTAACGGTTTTTCGCAGAAAAAAAAATTTTTATAATTAAGTTTCAATGAATGTTGCTCTTTGTTAACTTAACCGACAGTAAAACAGCTGCAATGTCAGATGCAGCGAACATCAAATTTATTAAACCTCGCTGTATAAATATCAACGCTGTACATTTCAGATTGGCATGTTTTCAAACAAGTAAGCGTATAGATTGATTATTTAACTTCATATATTTTCATTTTTTTATTGTTAATAATTATTATTTATCAAGGTTTTTCATAAAAATTGATACAATGTGCCGTCAAGTATAAAAAAATGACAGATGGATAAAAGAAATTTTTGTGAACATATTTATGTAGATTTGCCTTGGTTGTGATATAAAGAACCCGTCGCGGCTTTGCCCACGAAACTTAAACTGTTTCATTAATGACATAATTTAGAAACATAAAGAAATATATTAATAAAAGCGTGATCATCTAAACTCATGATTATTTTGCAGTGAATATGAAAAAATATTATAACCTGAATATGTTGTTTTATTGTCTTCAAACGTGTTCCATTTGAATTTAAGAAAATCTGATACAAAATATTTTTCTCCAATACAAACATTTATACATTTTTATATTTTTGTGTTCCTTTAGAGGATGAATTCGGGAAGGATGCTGAATTACGTGTATCATAATTTGTCTTTTAAAATATTTTGTTTACTTTTAAGAAAAACCGATAAAAAATATTTTCTTTTTATGAAAACACTCTTTTTCTATAATTATACCTCATTTTTACATTGGTATTCCTTCAGGGAATGAATTCGATAAAATGTTGGAATATGTGTTTCATTATTTGTGTTTCATAGCATATATCTAGAATATACGGATCCAAAACAAATATTTCTTCAATTTGAAAATTGTATACCCCTTTTTTACATTATCTACCCCCTTTCAATCTCTTTCGGGTATAAGTTTTGGGAAATGATGATAAATATATTTCATTACTTATATTTAACAATGACTATTTTACTTTTAAAAAGGTCAAACAAAAAACATATTTTTCCAATAAAAATTGCTGTACCTCATTTTGACCTCTTTAGGGGTTGAATACTGGAAAATCGTTTTTCAGTGTACAACTACATGTGGTGGTAACCCTGAAAATGTCAAATCATTAGCTATTATAGTCTCGGCTATAAAGATGGACTGGGTAAGTAGTTTAATGGCGTTAAAATCAAATTTTTTTGCAAAAGCCTTTCTAAGTGCACCTCGACATTGTTGTAAGAAGGTACCCTGTAAATATCAAATCTCTAGCTATAATAATCTCGGCTGTACGTTGATTATTAAATTTGGACTGGGTAAGTAGTTTAATGGCGTTAAAATCATTGTTTTTGCAAAATCCTTTCTAAGTACAGCTTGACATTCTTGTAAGAAGGTACCCTGAAAATTTCAAGTCCCTAGTTATAATAGTCTCGCCTGTACATTGATTATTAAAGTTGGACTGGGTAAGTAGTTTGATGGCGTTAAAATCAAATTTTTGCAAAATCCTTTCTTAGTGCACACCTATATGGTAACATAAATGTACCCTGAAAATTTTAAGTCGCTAGCTAAAATAGTTTTGGCTCTGCGTTGATTATGAATCAGTCAGTCAGTCAGTCAGTCAGTCAGTCAGGACTTCTTTTATAAATTAAGATGCCTGTCTAGCAGCCCTACACATTATTGTCCTAATCAAATGTATTAAGGATATACACAATAATCATTGTTATCCTTTTGTAATCAAAAGATACTCTAGTTTTGTGAATAAAATCAGTCTCAAATTAAAACCGGCTTTTAATATTATAACAAAGTTATTGAATATTATTTTTATTTTGAGAAACGACGAATTCCAATCGCTAAACATTTGTTTGCATTTTAATGGTAAAATAATCAATCTATTACGCTTACATATTTGCTAATGATACCAATCTGAAATGTTCAGTGTTGATATTAATAAGCGAGGTTTAATAAATTTGATGTTCGCTGCATCTGACATTGCAGCTGTTTTACTGTCGGTGAAGTCAACAAAGGACAACAATACATGTAAAACTTAATTATAAACAGTGTAATTGCACAAGTTTATTTGCTACCACGTTATAAAGCATTATCAACAATGCAACTGTTTGCAACAATACAATTAGACACGAGAGTAATAAAACATAACACGTCGTAAAATACGAAACAACAAACACGTTAACGAAATAATAAAACAATAAAACAACACAGAAAGTTAACTACGAAAAACACGAAACAAAGGTTAATATAACATTATAATAATAAACATATCAAAATGGCAACTGTGAGAAAGGAAACATAATTTTGAGTTTTTATCGTTCACTGTTATAAAGATTATTTTGTTTACTTATTGAAAAATAAATGTGTGTTTTGGAAATACCTTTGTATAAAAATACATTTTTCTTTGGTTAATCAGCTTATAAAATGAAAATTACCTCCTGATGTTCAAAACATTTCTGAAAATGGAAACAATATATGACGTTTTGAGAACGTGGATCAACACAAATGATGGCAAGTGTTTGATTAAACAACGGTAATAACAAGAATTTACCATTAAGTAACAGATTTAAAAACAGAATGGCTGTTGATGTTTTGGGAAGGTGTTTCGAAACACCCTCTGTGGATAAGGATTGTTGGAACATGCCGGGCGGAGACAAGCAGGGCTTGTTGACCTAAAAGTCGAGACAAATCACTCTTGACTTTACTTAGACTCCTTCTGAAGATTGATTCCTTCCTTAACATCGCTTTGCAATTAATTACTCCACCACTATTACACTCCTACCTTCCCCCGTTCCCCTCACCGACAAATTCACCCCTAATACGCTGTATCTTTGCGTTCACGTGCATTCTTTACTGCCCAGATGTAACACAAGAAGTTTTAGTTTTATGGACACACCTGTTAAGCATAAAGAAAACTTTCCCTATTAACATGTGACCGAAAGCGCTTCTGTTGCCACCTATCCGATATTTTGCTTTGCTTTTTACAACATAATTTCTGTATCTATAACGGCTTAACCCTTTTATTTGAAATTTCACTGTTCTATATTTGAAGAAATTAAAGTTTGTGAAAGCTGAGAAGAAAGAAGGTGGTAGAAAAGGGTTTAGAACAGAAGATTGGACTGTACCAAGAAGAAAAGAGGCGTTAGCAAAGCGGCTAGAAGCAGAAGATTGGATTGTACCAAGAAGAAAAAAGGGAGTAGCAAAGCGGCTACAAGCAGAAGATTGGATTGCGCCAAAAAGAAAGGAGGAAGTAGCAAAGCGGCTAGAAGCAGAAGATTGGATTGTACCAAGAAGAAAAGAGGCGGTAGCAAAGCGGCTAAAAGCAGAAGATCGGATTGTACCAAGAAGAAAGGAGGAAGGAGCAAAGCGGCTAGAAGCAGAAGATTGGATTGTACCAAGAAGAAAGGAGGCAGTAGCAAAGCTACTGGAAGCAGCGTAGCAAGAAGAAAGGAGACGGTAGCATAGGGGCTAGAGGCAAAAGCCAGGATTGTATCAAGAAGAATCCGTGTGTAGGTTATTCAGGAAGAAAGTTAAAACTGTATAGTACATAATCTTTTGTTATTAGGCTCTCGTGAGCAGGACGCAAACTTTTAGACGTCGAGGTACCTGAGGACAACCAGCAGAATGAATGGCAGCTAAATCTCACTGATGGCACCAGAATCCAAGAGGCTTAGTTGTACAATGTGTAATTTCATCGCGGTGGCAGGGTCCACCACACTATGGGCACGATAACCTAACCTAACTTAATATATTATTTATATGTTTTTTGGAGGGCTGCCTTCCTCCACTGTGTCAGAACTAAGTGAAATCGTACAAAACCAATAACATTTTCATTGGACCTAATCAGCCAACTGGAGCAACAACAACTTCGATGATTCCAGATAAATGTTGGTGAAACGTTAGAACAATATTTATTTTAGAAACAGTTGTGTCAACGTTTTACATATAAATTTAATATACCCATAACTCACATATCATAACAAGGATGCCGGAGAGCTTCTGAAGTGCGGACTTTGACATGCCCCAACCTGTGGATCACAACGACGTCAATGACCTTGTTGATTGTCACCATGGCTGTGTACTGGAGGTCATGCACACCGTGGATTAGGTTCAGGCATACTTTGAGCAGCAGACAACAGGCGGCGCTCAGCTCCTTGCGTCGGCTTAACTTTTCTTGTTCGGCGATGGGCTCCGTGTAGGATCCGTATTTTTCTAAAGCAGTCTGTAACAGAATTAAGACTAAAAACATTCTTTACATAATACGTAATTTTAACATCGGTAATACGTAAAGTAGTACAATATTGAATTTATTAGTTTTTTTAGTTCTTTAAGTTGATGTATAAACATGTAACGGACACTTAGAAAAACAATTATTTTCAAAGTGAAAACAAACATTCCATTATTTCTCTCATACATTTTACAAAAAAAAGCTGTTATCAGAGTGTAAAGAGTTACAAAAGTGTGCATCTCAGTCAAATAGTAGGAGCATAAACATAAGGCACAAAGTACCTCTACTCCATAGACATTGGGACAGGCAGACAGCTTATCGGGTCAGGATTGTTAGAGAGGCCATCGAAAAAGAGAAACAGGTTGAACTAAGTAGGAAGGACTATGCCCTAATTCCTTCTAAATGCAACCATTGTCAGTCTTACTGAACCTAGTCATGCGGTTTAAGTCAGCTTTCTATTTGAGCATCCATAGGTTATAAAAGGAGCTAACAGGAGAACGTTTCCTTCAGTTCGACTTCAGATTTGGACCGAGGACCACCTTAAAAATGCCAACACGTTTTTGGCGAAAAGTAATAACAATATTTCCTCTCGAAATAATAATTGTGTGAAACGGAGATATACATGATTCATTATATAATGTGTGTGTGTGTGTGTGTGTGTGCGCGCGCGCGCGCGCGCGCGTGTGTGTCTAAACATCCACGCTAAATTCCTGAACTTCTCTCCCAGTTTTAAACAGCCTACGTCTGCGAGCCTAGTTCACAATTCTCCCGGCAACCAATACTCGCTTCTGATTGGTTCGCATTAGTCGCTTATCTCGCGTTTAAAGTACACTGGGTTGTTACATTTCTGCCGGCGCACCATGTCGTATCTCTCTTACACAATAGCTTCATCCTCACTGGCGCTATAACTTCGAGTATAAGTACCTTACGGCAGAACACTAAGGAGGACCGACACGCAGCTTGCAATCGTACACCCGACACTACTCTACAAGGTGCAACAACTTGTTCAGTGGGGAATACGAGGGATCCGGATGTTTTTTGCTTCATCATTCCGAACTAGAAGATTGTCTCGCCAATCCATGGCCAACTTACTATTTCTCTCCGGATACAGCCTATATATATATATATATATATATATATATATATATATATATATATATATATATATATATATATATATATATATATTATATATATATATATAATATCTTATATATATATATATATATATATATAAAAATAACTTGAGAATCATGTCAACCTCACTCAGAAAATCACCACGAAAACAGAAGACATGGCGATCACCTATACAGCAGATGGACGAATTCCAAATAGACCATGTGGCGATCTCATACCCAGTACAAAAAGAGATACATGACATCCAAGTCCGTAGGGGTGCAAACATTGATTCGGATCATTATTTATCACGAATCAAAATCAAGTTCACTTCAGGAAAATTTCATCGGAAGAAGAAATGTGTACAGAAATTTGATACAAAAGGTATCAAAGACTCCAACATAAGGGAGAAGTGGGAAAAGGAACAGGCGGACACATGGGAGAAATTTTGCACAAAAATTACACAAAAAGCACAGGAATTAATCCCATTGAAAAAGAACACGAAACACCCGTGGTGGGACTCGGAATGTGAAAGTGCGCTGGAAAGACGCAAACTGGCCTTCCAAAGTTACAACAGTAAAAAGTCCCCAGAAAGTCAACAACGTTTTAATAAAATTAGAAAAGAGGTCGCTAAAAGTATTAGGAAGATTAAGAGGAGGTATATGAAGGAACAACTGGACTCCATAGAGGAGAACTTCTGCAACTGCAACGTACGGGATTTTATAGGACCTTTGCAAAAAAAATTCGTAGGTACACACCACAAAATCTGTGCTTTAGAAAACAAGACGGCTCATTGGCATTGACTAATTACGAAAACTGTCAGGAGTTAGCAAAATATTTTTCTGACCTCCTTAATTGCCCCGAATCCAGCAGACGGTTCCCTAAAGAAAACTGTGCTGACACTTACCCTGAATCGTTACCATCAACACAAGAAGAGATCGAGAATCACATACATAGACTGAAAAACAACAGGGCATCCGGAGAAGATGGAATCATTGCAGAACTTCTGAAGAATCTCGGACCGACCTCATTACAGGAATTAACAAATATCATCACGGATATCTGGCAAACGGAAAAATTACCGGATGACTGGAAATGTGCTCTTATTCACCCCCTACACAAGAAAGGAGACAGAACAGTCGTGAACAACTACAGAGGAATTTCTTTACTACAAGTTACTTACAAAATACTCTCAACATGTCTTCTTCAAAGAACACAAAAACAGATAGAACACAGAATTGGTGAGTACCAGGCAGGTTTCCGTCCGGGTCGCCTGTGCACAAAACAAATTTTCAATCTGAAAACAATATTGCAAATAAAAGCTAAAAGGAATGTCCCAGTGATCTGTACGTTCGTAGATTTCAAAAAAGCTTATGATTCCATTGATCGAACATCTTTGTTTAATATCCTGGAAGAACATGGACTTGATCCTAAAACACTGCGACTGATCAAACAAACACTGACAGGCACAATCGCTAAGGTGAAGCTTATGGGGGAAATTTCCAAACCCTTCCTGATCACAACTAGAGTTCGCCAAGAAGATGGACTCTCGCCTCTCCTTTTCAATCTGGTGTTGGACAAAGTTATCAGGGAATGGGAGAAAGAATTAAAAATTGAAGGGCACTGGAAACCAGTTCGACTTAGAAGACCTAAGGACAACACAGAAATCGCGTGCTTAGCTTTTGCAGATGACCTAGCCTCACAGATAATGAAACAACAGCGATTAAACAGATAGAAGTCCTTAAGGAATGTGCAGAGAGAGTCGGTCTACAGATCTCTTTTAAAAAAACCGAATTCTTCTGTTCAAAATTAAATATTCAAAAACTAAACACAAAATATGGTAAGATAAACAGAGTCAAGCACTTCAAATATCTGGGACAAATTCTTGAACCCACGGGTGGCGAGAAGG
>CM040188.1:1802500-1807500 GCA_022606455.1 Callitettix versicolor | reverse complement strand
CTTAGAAGAAAGTGCTTTCTTCTTTAAAAAACATTTACAAGTTAGAAATATCTACGTAATGCAGAAATAGCTAATATATAACAATGGTATTGAACGAAGCTTGGGTGAAGTATGTAGTTCACAACGTGATAACAAGGACGCTTTATTAAACATTTACAGCCAAATTAATTCAAAATTTTCATATTTTCGAAAACAAACATATAAATTATAATATATTAAAAGTAGTTAATACTAAAAAAATAGTAATAATATTAAATTATTATTATAAATTAACATATAACATGATAAATAATACGTAAAGCGCTCCTATGAGTGTTGGTTGAACTATTAGCACTGACTAAATCTACTATATACAGTACGATTGTACATTACAAGTAGGGCTGTACAGTATTGCGATTTGTTCACGATTGAAGATTATATATTTTGATGTGAACATTTTATACAGTATTCCTTCGTGCTATGATTGATAATATTACGATCAGATCTAACTTTCAGAATCGATTTATCACCGTTATGTAGAACATGCGAGTTAACAGTCGAACAAGTTTACTTTAACACGTTGTAAATGTGTCTATCAGTTTTAACCTGTAACCATGATATTTACGATGAATGTTACTTGACCAACTTTTATTGGATATTTTATGTTCTTTTTTCATGAAACGGTCAGAATTGTAGCCAGTATTAGGGCCTACAGGAAATAGTCAGCTACAATCATAAGCCGCCATCAAAGGAAGTGAATGAAGGAAAATTCTTACACATGTGTCGTTCCTTTGTACCAAATTTCAGAATAATCGGTCAATACGTTTGGCCAAAACTGAGTAACGAAGACACACACCAACAAAACGGTCGAGTTGAAATAAAGTCCTCCACTTCGATTGGTCAGTTAACTACAAGATTGGTTTTTACTTGATGTCTCTTCGTTCAAATGCCTGCACAATTAACGGGAGCCAGATTTTTATTGTTAAAAATGTTCAATTTTGCTCAAATTTTATTTGTCCGTAAATATTTATGAGTTAAAAGCAATGTAAATAATTTTAAATAAAATATATTTTCGGTTTTAGAATTTATTGCAACAAAATTCTGTCGTTTTTTTCGATTTACCAAAAAAACTTTAATTGTTAATTATTAATGAATTTCAATTGGAAAATGAGCTATTATATCGGCCATTACGGTAAGGTCCAAACTCGGGACTTTGAAATGAGCGCCGAGCCTGACTTCGTATTGTTTCATATATTTATGTTAGCACAGTTTTAGTCCGATTTGACTCCGAACTTACTTTTTTCTTAAATATAATCAGGATTAAAAACAGAATTTTAAATTTTCAAAATTTGTTGAAATGAATACATTTAATTTTATGATGATCAGGGTTTTTTTGAATTTGAAATTTTAAAATGCTAATATATGAAGATTTTGGGTTCCTTTCCTGTACCTTGCGAACCAGATCTTTGTGGATATTTGAATGTGTGAAAATTTGATAAATGTTTCAAGTAAGTCACGAACCGGTCCCAGATTATGATTTTAAAGTACTAAGGCGTTTGTCTAGGTACTCATAGGAAGCTTTGACGCTATATTTATTTATACTTGTTATTGAAGTGTTTCCGCTCATGGATATACATTTCTTACGTTCCAAATGGAACAGACACTGAACTGGAACCTACGTTACAAGTCTTGCAAATCCCTTAATGATTTTGTATTTAAAGCTGGCCAGACGTACGGCGGCAGGGCTTATGGAACAAATTCCTTAGAGATTAGGTAAATTAGGAACAGCCTAGGCCTACATAGGAATAAACTTGGAAGCCTGGCAGAGGCTCCAAGTCGTATCTACATGGTCTCGAACTATTACTTCGAGATTTTTCAAAAGTTATTCTTCAGACTTTGTTTAACTTACGGCTTTCTATAACTCAGGACCGAGCATGCTTCTATAGTTTACTCAAACCAGTGTTCAGGGCTTATATTAGATTCGGTTAGGACATTAATCAAAATATGTCCTAAGTTTACATCATTTTACAAAATAACCAAGATTTAATAATTTCAGTTTTTATACAAAACTATGAAGAACTCAAGCGAAATTAAAAGTTTTCTCAGTTAAAAAGTCTGCCTTAAACTACAAATAACCTAATGAAACTCTTTTCGATTAAAAACGCTACTTCACGATTTTTATCAAATTTTGCTGAAATTACTCGTTAGTGTTAAACGAAATAACCATACTTTGTTTGGGTATTTTAAGAGTTGCATGACTTAACGATACAAAAACAAAGTTAAAAATCTTTTTACAATGAGAAAGGAAATGCTATATGCCGCGATTATGTCAAGAATGAAATTCTCTGACAAATTAAGACTGTCAACATAATAATAATATTCCAACTAAAGCCCAAAGAATACTTGTTCTATAAATACAAAGAATAAACAGCTTTAAATTGAAATTTTAGTGACAGTTACAAACAGCTTAAATAGCACAAGTGAAATTGTAATGTGAGTAACAGACAGACTTTAATTAGTATATTTGAAATTGTAGAGAGTGTTACAAACATAGTTTAATTAGTATAATTGAAATTGTAAAAAGAGTTACAAACATAGTTTAATTAGAATAATTGAAATTGTAATTAGAGTTACAGACAGATTTTAATTAGTATAATTGAAATTGTAAAAAGAGTTACATTAGAATAATTGAAATTGTAATTAGAGTTACAGACAGACTTTAATTACCATAATTGAAATTGTAATTAGAGTTACAAACATAGTTTAATTGGTATAATTGAAATTGTAAAAAGAGTTACAAACATAGTTTAATTAGAATAATTGAAATTGTAATTAGAGTTACAGACAGATTTTAATTAGTATAATTGAAATTGTAAAAAGAGTTACAAACATAGTTTAATTAGAATAATTGAAATTGTAATTAGAGTTACAGACAGATTTTAATTAGTATAATTGAAATTGTAAAAAGAGTTACAAACATAGTTTAATTAGAATAATTGAAATTGTAATTAGAGTTACAGACAGACTTTAATTAGCATAATTGAAATTGTAAAGAGAGTTACAAACATAGTTTAATTATAAAAAGAAAATTATAAAATTGAGTAAGTTAAAAATTTAAACATTAAATTTATAGAGGTAGTAGTGTAATTATTAAAATTGGTATTCATAAACTGTAGAGATATTAGCAATCCTAAATTATACTGTATTTGAAGTTAGGTTTGGTTCTGTGTTCAGTTAAATGAATAAAACTTTAGTTATCATTAAAAGCCAGTCTATTTTATTGTGTAAATGTTTTGTTTATAAACACAATTGTATGTTATAAATTGACGCCCAAAGTGATGGCTTAATTCAGGATCGGTGCTTACTTGAGTGCTACCATGTACCTATGTGATGGCCGCTATAATTATTACGGTAAAATTAAAAAAACATATTTAAAATACTTTTAAATAGCAATTAAATGTTCTTGAAACCATTACGTCTAGTTTTATATACTTTCGTTACCAGTTGCAAGATTTGCTCATTTTAAATAATATTTTTAAAATGTTCAATAAAAGAAGCAGATTCGAAGGGTAGTGCACACATCAGACTGCATTATTCAGAGTGAGACAATCTCAGTTGCATAAGGATAAAGTCGGAACCAAATTGTCTGAAAGCGGTGTAGCATTCAAAATACGTCAAAGTTCAATCCTTTTTCTGGGAACAAAGTGTATTGATTTTCCGAAGAGAATTATGGATCCGTAAATATACTGTGTAATATTTAAATATTTTTAATTTTAATTTGTTGAAAAGCAATATATGTGCTTGCTTCTTGGATGCCTTCATTGTTTTAAGGTAGCTCGCTTTAATTCAACAGAAACAATAAGGTTAAAAGATGTTTTAAACTTGGCCGGAATGCTACAGCGGAATATAGCCAAGCTGTATATTATCAATGGCACCAAAAACAACTATTTACTTTCTAATTTAATTAAATAATATCGGTGCATGCATAATCTTAAACGTTTTAAAAATGTTATCTTCTCACCAATATTACAATTTGCATAAATTAGCAGTTTTACTTTTTCAATTGTATGAAACAGAACTGTCGTCAAATTAATTTGCTTATTTTCAAAGGATTTTGAAAAATATAAATATTAATTAGTGTATACTTTGGTGAAATCATTTTGTTTTGAAGTCTAAGATGACAACTTGTAACTAATTAGGAACTGTTTCAGTGTAAGGCACACGTGCTAAAGCTATTATTGTTTCTGGACCAAGCTTATTGGTGACACTGCAAGTACGAGTATTTATAAATCTTGAAAATTCTTTAATGACACTTTTAAAACCTTTTGACCTTTCGTAAGTAAAAATATACAAGATCATTTGTTTAAAATTTCAATAAAAGGCGCCATTTTGAAAACGATAAAAGAATTTTGCTAAGTAACGAACTTGTAGAAGATGAACCAAAAATATATTTTCGTACAAAATTTAAAATGTTAAACCGTATCAAAATTTCAAAATGACAGAAATATAAAGTATTTACGTTTTCTTTTTTTAGCAAATCCTTTGGAAAATGGCCGTGAATTTCAATTACTTTGGCCCAGTAAAAGTGAGACCTTGAAATGAGCACTGATTTTGACTTCTAGCTCACATTTTGAAGGGTCGTTAACAATTATATGTAACTTGCGCGCACACGCGCGCGCGCACACACACACACACACACACACACACACACACACAACCAAAACGATTGGTTTGCAATGTTCTACAAACCATGAAACTCAGTCCAAGATGCAACACTATCAACAAACATCTCCCTGAAGGGATCCTAAGTAACTTGGAAACATTACAATGATAATTTTATGTTATACGAAGTAGATAAAGGTCCTACAGAAAGTCGTCTGGTGTGTGTGTGTGTGTGTGTGTGTGTGTGTGTGTGTGTGTGTGTGTGTGTGTGTGTGTGTGTGAACTTGAGAATTAAAATGATTGGCCGATTCAGATGGCAGTTTACATGCAAAATATTTTAAGAATTTTGGAGAAATATT
>CM040188.1:1790000-1797500 GCA_022606455.1 Callitettix versicolor | reverse complement strand
CAAGTTTTGCTGTTAAGGTAATTTGTCTAACCTATTACCAAAATCGACTTTTGGGCGACGTGTGGATCAAGTCGAACTAATATTGCGACACCCACCCACACACGCACATACACACAGACGCGCACGAGCCCAGAGTCGGCTCATTACAGGTTCCGGTCCTGCTGCTTCAATATTTCATTAACCCGTAGATATTCGCAAGTTGTATATACAATTTTTTATGTAACCTTTGCTACTCAATAACAGTACGTAACATTACTTCCCAGATACAAAACTTTACAAAATCGGTTTTTTACATTACCATAAAATTTTGATTAAGAATGAGTATCCGTAATTCGAAACATGAGTGGGTAAGTTGTAGAAAATTGCTAAATTTATATTTATATGAAATCTGACAAAAATAATTGTGAACGCTAGAAAGTTTCTTGGACTTGGATCAAGATCAACCTCGAAGATTCCAAATACGATTTTTGCGAAACATCGGCACAATAATTCTTCTTGAAACAATTCTGTCTTAACATGATAGCTTCTGTGTGTCCCAACGGAACTTTGAAGTTACCACTTTAGTTGTCCGCACTTTGGATCACTTAAAACTATAACCTCAATAAAGCATTGCACTTTAAAGGATTTCTACAAACATAAAATGTACTTGTTTTAGTTTTTAGATAAGGAAAACTGTTTTATTATAGGTATTAGTGTCAAAACAGCAATGTCACCCTAGAGTTCAGGAAGCGTGGTAAGCCATTTAGTAACACATAGCTATAACTTACAAACCACAGTTTTGTTGCAGAAATGTGACACGGCATCTAGCGGATTTATTTCTAGTTACTCTTTGTCGTACAACGTAAACAGGAAACTTAACGCTAACATTAGCGAAACTGGCGTATGTTTAGTAAAATGAAATGCTACGCGTGTAAGAAAGTTGTATTCCATTTTGGGGTGACGAAACGTTGTGCATCCAAGATACGTATAAGCAATAAATACTGGGAACTGGTGAAGGTCCTGCGGGGCATTAATATTCCCGGGGTAGAGCGTATCAGTTGCCGCACGGATTCTTGGATTGCCAACAAAAGGAGAAATAAGACAGAAGTGGGCGAGTGCAAATAAAACAAGTCTCATGTTCGTGTGTCCTTTACTGATCTCACAAAGTAGCACTTCGGTTATATTCTTCTTAATAACGCCTGTCGGTAGGTTTGTAAAATACTGTTCAACGTTTAAGTTAAAGTAATCTTAAAAATAACAAATAATAATCTGTAAGGTACAAAAAACAAATTTGCTAAAATCGTCCATACCGTACCAAAAAACCAGTTATAAACTGTTTACTGGTATAAAATAAGTAGGCCTATACACAATTAACTAAAAAAACAACCATTTGCATTATAGGAACGAAAGAAACAACAATTTAAAAAATAGGTGCACTAAATTAAGCAATATTAGTTGCAAAGAGAAACGCAATCAGCTGATCGATGTAAGTTATTGTCATGGCATTACATCGTTGCTGTTGACGCTATGCAATCAGCTGATCGATGCAAGATATTGTCATGGCATTAGTACGTTACTGTTGACGCTATGCAATCAGCTGATCGGTGCAAGATATTGTCATGGCATTAGTACGTTACTGTTGACGCTATGCAATCAGCTGATCGGTGCAAGATATTGTCATGGCATTAGTACGTTACTGTTGACGCTATGCAATCAGCTGATCGAGGCAAGATACTGTCATGGCATTAGTACGTTACTGTTGACGCTATGCAATCAGCTGATCGGTGCAAGATATTGTCATGGCATTAGTACGTTACTGTTGACGCTATGCAATCAGCTAATCGGTGCAAGATGTTGTCATGGCATTAGTACGTTACTTTTGACGGTATACAATCAGTTGATCGATGCAAGATGTTGTCATGGCATTAGTACGTTACTGTTGACGGTATACAATCAGCTGATCGATGCAAGATATTGTCATGGCATTAGTACGTTACTGTTGACGGTATACAATCAGCTGATCGATGCAAGATGTCATGGCATTAGTACGTTACTTTTGACGCTATGCAATCAGCTGATCGATGCAAGATGTTGTCATGGCATTAGTACGTTACTTTTGACGCTATGTAATCAGCTGATCGATGCAAGATGTTGTCATGGCATTAGTACGTTACTTTTGACGGTATACAATCAGTTGATCGATGCAAGATGTTGTCATGGCATTAGTACGTTACTGTTGACGGTATACAATCAGCTGATCGATGCAAGATATTGTCATGGCATTAGTACGTTACTGTTGACGGTATACAATCAGCTGATCGATGCAAGATGTCATGGCATTAGTACGTTACTGTTGACGCTATGCAATCAGCTGATCGATGCAAGATGTTGTCATGGCATTAGTACGTTACTTTTGACGCTATGTAATCAGCTGATCGGTGCAAGATATTGTCATGGCATTAGTACGTTACTTTTGACGCTATACAATCAGCTGATCAATGCAAGATATTGTCATGGCTTTAGTACGTTACTTTTGACGATATGCAATCAGCTGATCGGTGCAAGATATTGTCATGGCTTTAGTACGTTACTGTTGACGCTATACAATCAGCTGATCAATGCAAGATATTGTCATGGCATTAGTGCGTTACTGTTGACGCTATACAATCAGCTGATCGATGCAAGATATTGACTTTACATTACTTAGTTTTTGTTGTTGAAGCTATGTAGTATCGGCTAATTGAGATAAAATTAGACTAAGCCGGTATCACATTTATTTATCGCACATTTTTTATAAAAGGCAGTATCAGTCTCTTTTGTATTACAAAAAATATCAACACAGAAATTTGTTATAAAAGATGCCAAGTTATATACTACCGAAGGTAATTTTTATCAAATATTTTTGCGAAAGAAGTATGATAGTACAAAACCGAATGAAGAAGTATCATCAATGAGAAATTCTCAATTACTCCGTAAAAATATTTTAAAAGATCTGTAATATTAGTGTGATAGTTTATTACAGGCCTAACCAAAAAAAGTTAACATATCTTTGAAATGGTTTTAAATAACGTGTAAAGAAAACCTAAAGGAAGAACCATTTTTATTACTACAACTTTGGACTACCACATGTAATGATAATTCATAGTTTGCTAAACTAATTCGATTAGTTCATACCTAATTCTACATACCTTAACAAATAAAACTCTGATAATTTGAATGATCAATAAAAGACACAAAGAGCTCGGGCAGCTGTTTTATCCACCCACGTGCGTCACGTGTCCTTGTTGTATTGTCCCTTTTCTTTGCAACCCAGGATTCCGTGAGACAACTTATTCGGTGTGTTCCAGAAATATTAACATCCTACATGACAGTTATCTGTTTTTATCACTCAGTTTCTTGTATACAAAATGTCGTACTAGTAAAATTTTTTTAAATAGTTACAGTGATTTATACGTTTCAGCAAAGATACACGATTTTTTAAACAATCGCTTTCATTTAACACAATTTTCATCAATATCGATTTTTTATCAAGTTAATTTTGTATGTTAATAGATACAATTAATAGTACGTAATATACAGAAAATATTAACAATGTTGCGATTGCTAAGGCTGTGCTTAAATTGCTTCAGCTGATCGCTTAAATCTCCTGTTAACTAAAGCGTTATACTTAGACTACATAGGCCTATACAAAGCGTTTTATGTCCGTATCTGAGATACTACACAAATATTTTTGGTTAACATTTTTTCTGGACTTTTATCTATTTGATACTGTATATTAACATTTAAAAAAATATATTTACTACTCACTGCAAGATTTTAATGGACGAAAACTATCAGAAGCAGTAATGAAAAATGTTACTTATGAATTATTATCACATAAAATCTTATTGGTAATAATAAAGTTCCACTGTTTTTCTTAATAATAAAATTAGTTTTGTTTCTATTATTCTGTCGTATTATGACAGAAGAACTTATCATGGAAAGATACAGAACCAAGAACTTAAAATGGCCAATCCTGCATTCTAAACACATTTTGACGGAGGTCGTTACATATCTTATAAAAATAAATATTTATAAACATAACCATTCATACAGTTATGTATTTCTATCCATTCTATTCAAAAGAAAAAAAATTGGTAATAGTTTAGACGAGTTTGATAACCACAAAATCAATTCAACAGTTTCAAAATGGCGGATGTTCTGTCAATTCAAGAAGTCATAAATTTATTTCTTACATTATAGACATCTGATTTCACTATCGCAATAAGCGCTAAAATCAGCATAAATTAGTACTTTATATTTTGAAAATTTAAAATGATAATTTATGCCAAATCTATGGCCGATTATACTCATACTGTAATTAGGAAATCAGATTTTTTTTAAAAGTATAAGAAAATAAGAAAAGAAAAGCAATGTAGAAAAAATAAGAAAAGAAAAGCAATATAAGAAAAGAAGAAAAGAAAAGCAATATAAGAAAAGAAGAAAAGAAAAGCAATATAAGAAAAGAAGAAAAGAAAAGCAATATAAGAAAAGAAGAAAAGAAAATCAATATAAGAAAAAAAGAAGAGAAAAGCAATATAAGAAAAGAATAAAAGAAAAGCAATATAAGAAAAGAAGAAGAGAGAAGCAATATAAGAAAAGAAGAAAAGAAAAGCAATATAAGAAAAGAAGAAAAGAAAAGCAATATAAGAAAAGAAGAAAAGAAAATCAATATAAGAAAAAAAGAAGAGAAAAGCAATATAAGAAAAGAATAAAAGAAAAGCAATATAAGAAAAGAAGAAAAGAGAAGCAATATAAGAAAAGAAGAAAAGAAAAGCAATATAAGAAAAGACGAAAAGAAAAGCAATATAAGAAAAGAAGAAGAGAAAGGCAATATAAAAAAGAAGAAGAGAAAAGCAATATAAGAAAAGAAGAAAAGAAAAGCAATATAAGAAAAGAAGAAGAGAAAGGCAATATAAAAAAAGAAGAAGAGAAAAGCAATATAAGAAAAGAAGAAAAGAAAAGCAATATAAGAAAATAAGAAAAGAAAAGCAATAGAAGAAAAGAAAAGCAATATAAGAAAATAAGAAAAAAGCAATATAAGAAAAGAAGAAGAGAAAAGCAATATAAGAAAAGAAGAAAAGAAAAGCAATAGAAGAAAATAAGAAGAGAAAGGCAATATAAAAAAAGAAGAAGAGAAAAGCAATATAAGAAAAGAAGAAAAGAAAAGCAATATAAGAAAATAAGAAAAGAAAAGCAATAGAAGAAAAGAAAAGCAATATAAGAAAAGAAGAAAAGAAAAGCAATAGAAGAAAATAAGAAAAGAAAAGCAATAGAAGAAAAGAAAAGATGTATAAGAAAAAAGTAAGAAGATGTGTTATTTTTACTTTGTAAACGTAAAAACATTTATATTTTTATGGACAGCACGAGGAACTGCAATATGTTAAGTCGTATTATTGTTACTTTGTAAACTTAAAAACATTTGAAGTGTTCATGGACAGCACTAGGAACGGCAAAGTGATAAAACGAAATATTGACTTAGTCCTTACAAAAAATAGACATATTTGTCCTCATGTGTTCCACATTTATGTTTCAAACAGCTCTGAGTTTCATTGTTTAGAATGACTTTAATGAGATTAGCGATTGGTTAGCTTTATCGAACTACAAAGAAAACATCGTCCAGTCAGTGGGGTAAAAACTCTTGCAGTTCAGTAAACACAAATGGCTGCATGAAGAGAGATAGTCTAGAAAGCAAGCTGATTATTTTTTTTATGTAAATAACAATTTCAATAAAGCTGATACATCGGTATTTAATTTTGCTTGATTTATGTTAACTTTGGAGTATTTGTAATATTTTTTATTCTTTATTGGTTGTATATTGGCGAAAGTTTGCAGCTACGAGCACAGCGAGTTGTAAGAAAATTCAAGACGTTAGGCTGAAGAAGTAGCAAAAAACTTTTAGCTAAATAAGTCAGACCTGGACCTACATTTATAGACTTATGTAATGTGGGTAAATCCAATGTTGATTTATAGATTATGAGAAAAAAAATGTATTATTTGAAATTAGGTTAAATTTAATAGTAATGTTTAAGTAAAGTGTGCAGTTTTTAGTGAACTAATTTCCATTGCGAAACGAGTTATTCAAGTGACTATAGATATGGCATGGTGTTGATGTTGAGCCGCAACGTCGAAATGAGCGCCAATCTGGACATTTATATATTACACGATTGCGAGCGCGCGTGTGTGCTTGTGCGTGCGTGCGCGCGTGCGTGCGTGCACGCGCGCATTCTAAGATTCAGAATTTTTGTCCAAGTTGATAAAATCTTGGTACAAAAATTTATTCCAGTAATAGCTTGGACGAATTCGCAACACAGAAAAATCCGTTAAAACAGTGGCTTTTCCAAAATTCTTTACAAAAAAAAATTATCTTTCACATTTTTTAAATGTTTCCAACCGTTGTAATAAGAGTTAAGATTTGCATGAAACTTATTATTTAAATTTTAGTACATTTTGAAAATTTTATTTTTAATATTAATTTACACTTTTTATTGATTATATCGAGAAACGAAATATGTTTTGGGATTGTTATCTATTACGATTATTCCAAGTAATAATTCTTCAACAAATAAATTTTGATCACCATTGAAAATTGTGATTTTTAATTTAGCGCCGAGATCTATCACAAAAAATGTGTCAAACAATTCTTAATGTTTCTGTGGAATTCGCTTGACTTTTTCCTTATGAACGTCTTGGTCACGTTGTAATAGCAGTATAAATGCAGAAGAAACAAATAATAATATAGGCTAAACAATGTCAATACAGTTTTGTCATACTTTCACGTTAACATTGTGGGAGATTTATTGATTTAGGCCGCGGTTTAATGAACACGGTGTGCAGTGCGCAGGTCACGACATAAGATGTTAGAGGGAGAGAGAGAGGAGATGATTCATTATTTCCAATTGGTTCATTTTTCTCCTACATTTCCTCCCTTTGTTTGAATACATATTATTAGCTAAGCGTAGTTTTTACATCCCCCTTTCCAAAATAACAGACTTATAGGAAATGTGAGCTATTGGTAAGACACGTGCTCAGAGTCAAGAAGTAATCGTCTTTCTGAACGGACTTCAACATTTACATATGTATTTTATTTATCAACGATGTTTATTTCAAAAACTTTACACTCGTAAAAACAACATCATGAAAGATCATGACAGTTACTCTGTGTGTTTTGTTAAATCCGTAATGGCTTGTATTGCTGTAATGGCTTATTGCTCTAATGAGTCCGGCGTAGGGGGGGTGATTGCAGCAGCTCAGTCATATAAGCAAGTTCGAGGCTAGTTCCTGCAGTTTATCCCTAGTCTATATTAATCTAACTGTAAGCAAGTTCGAGGCTATTTCTTTCAGTTTATCCCTAGTCTATATTAATATAACTGTAAGCACGTTCGAGGCTAGTTCTTCAGTTTATCCCTAGTCTATATTTGTCTAACTGTAAGCACGTTCGAGGCTAGTTCTTTCAGTTTATCCCTAGTCTATATTTGTCTA
>CM040188.1:1755000-1782500 GCA_022606455.1 Callitettix versicolor | reverse complement strand
AGTTATAATTAATAATTTCAGTAAAGTGCCTGTTTTAAATGTACTCCACGCGATGCCCGGATCTGTTCTAAAATGTTATTTTTATTCTGCCGATGTTCCAGCACACACGATGAGAGCACGTTCCGACTAGTCAAATAACAAACCCCGCTCAGTAGGAACCAATAAGGGCTGTTTATCCTCAATTCACCCCTTACGGCGTAGCTAATGGTTAAGCTTAAAGGGTGATTTTATTCCATAAACTCGAAAACAACGAGAATGGTTTCCTTTAATGTAGACAGTTTCGTAGCCGAGGTGGTTATAACATGGGAACGATGAACTACTATATCACACTATACCTAAAGGAACGATGAACTACGAGTACTATATCACACTATACCTAAAGGAACGATGAACTGCTATATCACACTATCCCTAAAGGAACGATGAACTACTATATCACACTATACCTAAAAGAACGACGAACTACTATATCACACTATACCTAAAGGAACGATGAACTACTATATCACACTATACCTAAAGGAACGATGAACTACTATATCACACTATACCTAAAGGAACGATGAACTACTATATCACACTATACCTAAAGGAACGATGAACTACTATATCACACTATACCTAAAGGAACGATGAACTACTATATCACACTATACCTAAAGGAACGATGAACTGCTATATCACACTATCCCTAAAGGAACGATGAACTACTATATCACACTATACCTAACCTAAAGGAACGATGAACTACTATATCACACTATACCTAAAGGAAACGATGAACTACTATATCACACTATACCTAAAGGAACGATGAACTACTATATCACACTATACCTAAAGGAACGATGAACTACTATATCACACTATACCTAAAGGAACGATGAACTACTATATCACACTATACCTAAAGGAACGATGAACTACTATATCACACTATACCTAAAGGAACGATGAACTACTATATCACACTATACCTAAAGGAACGATGAACTACTATATCACACTATACCTAAAGGAACGATGAACTACTATATCACACTATACCTAAAGGAACGATGAACTATGAACTACTATATCACACTATATCATACTATACCTAAAGGAACGATGAACTACGATCACACTATACCTAAAGGAACGATGAACTACTATATCACACTATACCTAAAGGAACGATGAACTACTATATCACACTATACCTAAAGGAACGATGAACTACTATATCACACTATACCTAAAGGAACGATGAACTACTATATCACACTATACCTAAAGGAACGATGAACTACTATATCACACTATACCTAAAGGAACGATGAACTACTATATCACACTATACCTAAAGGAACGATGAACTACTATATCACACTATACCTAAAGGAACGATGAACTACTATATCACACTATACCTAAAGGAACGATGAACTACTATATCACACTATACCTAAAGGAACGATGAACTACTATATCACACTATACCTAAAGGAACGATGAACTACTATATCACACTATACCTAAAGGAACGATGAACTACTATATCACACTATACCTAAAGGAACGATGAACTACTATATCACACTATACCTAAAGGAACGATGAACTACTATATCACACTATACCTAAAGGAACGATGAACTACTATATCACACTATACCTAAAGGAACGAAACTACTATATCACACTATACTATATGAACTACTATATCACACTATACCTAAAGGAACGATGAACTACTATATCACACTATACCTAAAGGAACGATGAACTACTATATCACACTATACCTAAAGGAACGATGAACTACTATATCACACTATACCTAAAGGAACGATGAACTACTATATCACACTATACCTAAAGGAACGATGAACTACTATATCACACTATACCTAAAGGAACGATGAACTACTATATCACACTATACCTAAAGGAACGATGAACTACTATATCACACTATACCTAAAGGAACGATGAACTACTATATCACACTATACCTAAAGGAACGATGAACTACTATATCACACTATACCTAAAGGAACGATGAACTACTATATCACACTATACCTAAAGGAACGATGAACTACTATATCACACTATACCTAAAGGAACGATGAACTACTATATCACACTATACCTAAAGGAACGATGAACTACTATATCACACTATATCACCTAAAGGAACGATGAACTACTATATCACACTATACCTAAAGGAACGATGAACTACTATATCACACTATACCTAAAGGAACGATGAACTACTATATCACACTATACCTAAAGGAACGATGAACTACTATATCACACTATACCTAAAGGAACGATGAACTACTATATCACACTATACCTAAAGGAACGATGAACTACTATATCACACTATACCTAAAGGAACGATGAACTACTATATCACACTATACCTAAAGGAACGATGAACTACTATATCACACTATACCTAAAGGAACGATGAACTACTATATCACACTATACCTAAAGGAACGATGAACTACTATATCACACTATACCTAAAGGAACGATGAACTACTATATCACACTATACCTAAAGGAACGATGAACTACTATATCACACTATGAACCTATAAGGAACGATGAACTGCTATATCACACTATCCCTAAAGGAACGATGAACTACTATATCACACTATACTAAAGGAACAATGAACTACTATATCACACTATACCTAAAGGAACGATGAACTGCTATATCACACTATACCTAAAGGAACGATGAACTGCTATATCACACTATCCCTAAAGGAACGATGAACTACTATATCACACTATACTAAAGGAACAATGAACTACTATATCACACTATACCTAAAGGAACAATGAACTCCTATATCACACTATACCTAAAGGAACGATGAACTGCTATGTCACACTATCCCTAAAGGAACGATGAACTGCTATATCACACTATCCCTAAAGGAACGATGAACTACTATATCACACTATACTAAAGGAACAATGAACTACTATATCACACTATACCTAAAGGAACGATGAACTTATGCATCACAACATAAGAGACAATTTGCATTGCCCCCAGAGAAACGAAGAACTACTGCACCAGACCATAAACGAAACAATTTAGAGAAAACGAAGACCTATGCCGACCAATTCTAGCTACAAATATAGAAATATTTTAAATCTGTTATTAAAATACTTAATGATTTTTTAAAAGATAATGTTCCTTCAGAACAACCACTGGCAGGTGTGGTATAAATTAACCCGAAAAATGTTTCGTATAAGAACTCACAAAAACGTTGCCACATTAAAATGTGAAAGTAGTAATTTTAAATCACAGTTTAACATTTCAATTCTTTTTGTTTTGGTCTAGCTGTAAACAATACGAAAATATTTTGTCACGGCGGTTAATTTGGTTTTTATTTTAGCCTTTTAACTCTAGGTTTTGCTTCCCTTGTTGTATTTTCTCAATATCCGTTAACCGGTTTTTGTTTGAATTTTGATCATCCATGAAGATAATGTAGTAAATTTTGAAATAAAATAAACATTATGAATAATACGAGCGAATAAAATGAATATTAGCACGTGTAACGTTTGTTCAAATCTTGGGCCATTTTCTGCATCAACCGTTGTGGTGAAAATTAAATCCGAAAACTTGAAAAGGGCGCAGTTATGAAATTTATAACACCTTTTGAGGGGTCTTTGTATACATACATACATACAAACATATGCGTGTGTGGGGGGAGCGTGTCATTTCGATTCGGTTCATACTCAGCATAAAAACTGATTTTGAACAAGTTTGTAGCCTACCAAATTACGTACAATATTTATAAACTTGTGATAAGCTTAATTCTTTAAAAATTCATAATTTCTTTGTGTTTCTTACACGCTTAAGTAAATCCGATTTCATCATCGTGATTGAATTGAACTACCATTTTCAAATAGGGGTTTTTGTGCTATCAATGAAATTTAAATATCTAAATTGCTTATAAAGGGAGATTTTAATACTGATTATGATAGTGAAATCATAACTTCAAAAAATGTTTAAAAATAAAAAAATACTCTGGAAATTCGCTTCCATTACGTCAGTGAGGATTGCTCCGTTTCCCAATTACTGTGATTTTAAAGCACATGTTTATTCAATGCCTTAACCAAATGTTTAAAACAGAAAAATTGTTCACTTTATTTTTACTGAACTGAAAAATAGTTTGTTTTATTGGAAGATGTTGCACACTTTACAGTTATGAACGATTTGAAATGTCGAAGTATGCTATTCATAATTCACTTCTATATTGCGTATATTTTTGTAATGTTTGTTTTGTGAAGTATGGTAGATATTTTTGTTTATTAAAGCACACATACTCTTTATTTCATTTTTGTTTTGTTTATTTTTGTTGTGATGTTATTGGAACGAGGTAGTAGGCTATATCCACTACAGGAATACAAGGCGCGAGTGTTTATATGTTTGCGACCTTACATTGTTCTGCAGTTATCGTGATGATATTTTACACACACACACACACACACACACACACACACACACACACACACACACACACACACACACACACACACACACACACACACACACACACACACACACACACACACACACACACACACACACACACACACACACACACACACACACACACACACACACACACACACACACACACACACACACACACACACACACACACACACACACACACACACACACACACACACACACACACACACACACACACACACACACACACACACACACACACACACACACACACACACACACACACACACACACACACAAGGAAAACTACTTGTTTTCTAGATTAAGTTTTGAAAACTACCTTAACTTTGTAATTTTCACGAATATCTCAAAAGAGTGAGGAAATACTGACTTTAATATAAAATTATTCGGTAACACCAGTGAAACAATTTGTTTTAATTTAATTTGTGTGCTTGTTGGCATTCTTCGTATTTTACAAGTTTTTATTTCAAACTTGTTCAAATTATTTTTTTTTCATAAATACCCTGTACAAGGTCAAATTCAGCAACCTGTATTCATTTCCTTAACTAAAGGTTAGAAGAAATTTATAATTTTTTTCATCGACATTTTGCTTTAAGGAGTTCTAAAACAAAATTCAACAAAATTTCTTAAACTATTATTGCTACTTCTTACATTATAACTAAAAATAAATAATATTATTTAATCCTTTTTTTTAACCGAATTGAAATAATAAACACTTTACTGAATATGTAACATTAATATTAACCACATAAAAGACTAACTATTTATTAAACACAAGGCGCTTAAATATACAAACTGGAACTGTAATATTGAGCGTTGTGTATTAGCGTCACAAGTTACGGACTTAGTCGGAAATTTTATTAAAAAATACAAATATACTCTTTGTTATGCCTGGTTGTAAGTAGTTTATTCTGATTCAACCCCTGTACTGGAATTTATGTAGCTGTTAAAGTTCAAAGTTAGGCAAGAGATGAATTCGTGTGTCAAATTGATCACAAGGTGCTCAGCTTATCAAATTGATGTTGTACGTTGTGAATAGATTTGCACAAAAACACAAAAACACAAAAACACAAAAACATAACGCGTGGTGTAGGGTGCAATATGAGCACCCTTGTCTTCTAATCATGATCATCAATTTGACATACGAATTCATGTCTTGCCTAACTTTGAATTTTAACAGCGATATAAATTTGGAATTAAATGTCTCTTCACTTTGTAAATTTCAATCTAAAATTTATTTTCTACTTTTTACTTCATTTTTATTTTCTACTTTTTAGTGCATTTTTAAAAGAAGACAAGTGTGTTTTTTATGTTTTTTTATTTTTGTATAATTCTCTTGTGACAGTATTGCCAACCTTAGAAGTAAATACGAGTAGCACACAGTAGTTGACTTACTCTTATTTGTGTGTTTGTACTGAAGTAAGAGAGATTATTTCATTCAAGTCGTAATTAACGTTAATAATCAGTATGAAATATACCTGTGGACACTTTGATCGTTTATTTGTTATAATATTTATATTCATTGTAAACAGTTACAATAAACATAAACTTATTGATAGCATTGCGCAGAAGTTAGGCTTGAGAATATCATATGAAAAAACAGAGATCATGGCCATGGACCCGCTATGCGTAAATAAAGTGAACAATAACAGAAACACCATAAGGCTCGTGGAATGTTTCAAATATCTAGGAGAAACCATAACATACAATCTGGACGAAAAACCCGCACTACTCAATAGGGTAGCAAAAATTAAAAAAGCCCAGCTACTAACTTGGCCAACGTACAAGAAAAAATGCCTGTCAATAAAAACAAAAATACGCCACTACAAATCAGTGGTACTCCCAGAAACATTATATGCCAGTGAAACTCTCTTCTAAATCAAAAACAATAACAAGACGGACCCGCTGCTTAAGACAGAGAGAAGGATCATCAGAACGTGTCTCAACAAAAGCTACCGGAAAGACGGGACCTGGAGAATAGCCACCAATGAAAGAGTATACAAATATATCGACCCAGTTCTCAGTGTAATGAAAAAACGAAGAATTTCCCAATTATTTCACATATTAAGAATGCCGGAGGACAGAATCCTGAGACAACTGGTAATGAGAAGCATCAACAGGAAAACACAGGGAATATACATCACACAAGTCCTCAGAGACCTCAGTGAAATAGGACTGAAAATGGATGATGCAACAGACAAATATAAAATAACACGGATTCTTAAGACTAATAAATTTAAAGTGGATAAACCGAAGAGACACAAGAAGGTAGTGATCACAGATGCCGTCAGGAAGCAACGATCTGATCGAATGAGGGATTATTGGAGAGAAAGATTACAGCCCAATGTTAGGAAGAACTGAAATTTAGACTAAAGTGGTTCCATGAGGCAAAAAAAAAACATAAACTTAGTTGAAATAGTACTATTGAAGGAACAGATGCCTTACTACCCATATTTCAATTCAAACACATTGTGGACCCAAGATGGACAGGGATTACTGAGTAATTGTTCGAACAAGAAATACGGTATAGTGCACTCACTTTGTTGTTAGCCATCGCCGCCAAGTCAGGACTTCGGTTACTGGCGTGACTCCTCACAGAACCAGTGGAGGATAACTGTTGCTCGCCGGACGCGCAGCTCGTGGCCTCTTCTATGGATTCGGCGCGAGTCCTCAGCTTCCTCAGGATACGTGACGCGTTGGCTGGATTTTTGCAAGAATTGCTGTTACAAATAGATGAACCACCTGCAAGTTAAAAAAGAAAAATCAACAATTTTTTAAAATAAATTTACAAGAAGAAAGTTTTTGCACAAACTCTGTATGTTGTAGTTTGGAGTAAACACTAAGATGTAGACTATTGTAACGCATCTTATAAGAGAAAACACTATATTTGAGATTTTATTATAATTTCAAAACTATTTTATATCGTACATTTTCTTTAGATATTTAAAAAAAAGCCTTATAGCCCACAATTTAATGTATGAATAACTTACAAGAAAACATTATTTGTCGAAGCTTGCCCAAACGACAACTATCATTTTGTGAGTGTTTCAAACAATGCACTCATATTAGGCATACAAACCTGACCGCATATTTCAATAATTAGGATTATAACCTTTTTTCTTCTATTTAGTGGTCTTTTAACTCACATCGTAAAGGCTAACGCGGTTTCGGAACTTAACTGTTTCATTTTCAGGCCGTAGTACAAATGGTCAAATCCCCCTTCTGTGATTGCTCAAGTTTCTATATCGGTCTGACATCTCGCTCCTTCAAAAAAAAAAGGATTAAGGGAACAGATATCCAGGAGAAAATTACTTACAAACTCGGCTTTCGTAGAACATTCGAAGACATCAACACCGACATTTATATAATAAAAGCAATCATATGGATGCGATTGCAGAGTTTAAGATTTATTTAAGATTTAAGATTGTTTAAGAACAAAATATCATACCACAATAACATCCTAAATGACGAACTTTCATTTAAATCGAATTTAATATGACATGGCAACTGATAACACTGACTGGTGCGCTGGTACTGTAACGACATACAAGTTGCGCGGTAGTATTTGATTAAACCATATCTTTTAATAAAAATCGTGTTGTGACGTGTTTTTCCAATGTTTTGTTCTTCGTTCTCCAACTAGACGTAAGAAAACAGTTCATAATCCTTAATGTTACAAGTCAGTAATATCTCCGAACTAGCTCGACACAAAACAAGACTCAGACACAAAACAACGCCTCTCATGCGCACGCGTTGGAAGCCCGAGTATTTGAAATTCTCACTTTAAGAAATCTATATTTTTTATTACAACATTAAAAAAAAGTTCACTCCACGAGCTCGGGTCTCATACGGTATACTTTAGTGTTAGCTTTGTACAATAATGAATGTGTGTGTGTGTGTGTGTGTGTGTGTGTGTGTGTGTGTGTGTGTGTGTGTGTGTTAACGTGATGGAAGCGAATCTTCAAAAAATAAAAACATATTAACAATAACGTGTTTAGGATAAACGTTTTTGAAAGCGTAATTTCACCATCATACTCAGCCAAAGTTCGGCATAAATTAGTGTTTCAATGTTCAAGTTAAATTGAAAAAGATATCTGTCCAGGTTCTCGTTCGCATTTTCGAATTAAATTTAAAATTGTATAATTATGCTCACTACAAAGATGATATCAGATTTCCAAAAAACGATCACAGTAGAAAAGCATTTTTCAAGATTAGAAATGACAGAAATTTAAAAAAAAAGTTAAAAAAAATTGCAGAATAGTAATCTTGTTTAGGCTCACTACCATAATTGATTTTTATGCCAAGTTTTAAACATATCAGATTTACAGCACAAAAGCTACAGTGATTAGGAACACACATGTACAACAGTCAGTGTGTATTGTATATACATACAATTATGTATCAAGATCTGTGCTTATTTCAAGTTCAAGGTTTAGGCCTTGGTTTTATCATGAATTCGATCAAATGGCAATAGAAATTCGTTAATATATAGGTAGGTAAAAGAGCTTAAGTTCAAAAGTAACTTTCCCAATCCCACTAATTTAAAGTATCAATTTTTCAAAATTATTTAAGTATACATTAAATAAACAGTATTTAGCCACGCCCATGTAGGTGTTACATCTCATAAAATGTAAACAACATTTAACACTTTCATCAATACGGGCAGATAACAAAATCAATTGCAGTAAAAGTTTTCCCAGATGTTGAATAAACCATGTTGGACTTGTGATTCTATGAATTTAAGGCTCCCTAGGGCACTGGAACTTTAGACACCACTTCCAATCAAATACATACGTTTTGAGAAGTCAAATGTCGAATTTTTGTAGTTGAGATATTCCTTTTAAATTCAAGGCTATATTACACGTATGTAAATTAATACAAATTTGTTTAAATGTTTGAGTAAATCATAATTTTTTAAAGATAAAAGTTTTGTTAATTTTATTTCACCATCGTAGAAAGCGTGAAAAGTTATAAAAAATATAAAATTTAAAATTTTTATTATTTCTATAAAAAATGATAATTGATTTCGGTCATGTCAGTGTAATTATTGTGTTTCCGAGCATTAAATTAAATTTAGAGATTGTAAAACTTTTGTATGGGTTTACAAAGCTAGACAGTAAATACTGTACGTTTATAACGAAATACACTTGAAACATTTGACACAAAAAGTAATACAAAAAGGCATACCGAAGCTGATGTAACAAACACAATAAATAAACTGTAAGAGGTGATGTGGAAAGAGTGCGCTTCATTTGACTGCAGGGTGACAAATAAAACATGAAAATATCGAGACTGAGATAAACTGCTTCCGATAGAGTCACTTCTGCCGAAGGACGATGCTTAATTTGATGGATAACATATTGCATACTTTGCCACAAAAATGTAGCTCTCAAAACACAAACATAATGTTTGAATTTCCTTCAACCATTGTTATTAAATCTAAAACAAAATGCAAGTCAATGTAACATTGTTTTTAACGAATTTTAAACATAAAGAAATTTATGTGAGCTCTAACCACCGACAAGTTTGTTAGCATTTGATCTGATTCGAACATTTCGGCATAAAAATTGATTGATAGCACCGAACAGCTCGTTGTCCATTAAAAATCTGTTCAACATTTTCAAAATACTTGCTACTACTGTTGCTGTTTATGTTGCTGTTGCTATTGATGTTGCTGTTGATGTTGCTGTTGCTATTAATGATGCTGTTGCTGTTGCTATTGATGCTGTTGTTGCTATTGATGTTGATGTTGCTGTTGCTGTTGATGTTGATGTTGCTGTTGCTGTTGATGTTGCTGTTGCTGTTGATGCTGTTATTGCTGTTGATGTTGATGTTGCTGTTGCTATTGTTGTTGCTATTGCTATTGATGTTGATGTTGCTGTTGATGTTGCTATTAATGATGCTGTTGTTATTGATGTTGCTGTTGCTGTTAATGTTGGTGTTGCTGCTGATGTTGGTGTTGGTATTGCTGTTTGTGTTGCTGTTGATGTTGATGTTGCTGTTGCTGTTCTTATTGATGTTGCTTTTGCTATTGATGTTGCTGTTGCTATTGCTATTGATGTTGATGTTGCTGTTGCTGTTGATGTTGCTGTTGCTGTTGATGCTGTTGTTGCTATTGATGTTGATGTTGCTGTTGCTGTTGATGTTGGTGTTGCCGTTGATGTTGCTGTTGATATTGGTGTTGCTGTTGCTGTTGGTGTTGCTATTGCTATTGATGCTGTTTCTATTGCTATTGATGTTGATGCTGCTGTTGATGTTGGTGTTGCTGTTAATGTTGCTGTTTATGTTGGTGTTTCTGTCGATATTGGTGTTGCTGTTGATGTTGATGTTGCTGTTGCTGTTGTTATTGATGTTGCTGTTGGTGTTGATGTTGCTGTTGATGTTGCTGTTGTTGTTGCTATTGATGTTGCTGTTGCTGTTGATGTTGTTGTTGCTGTTGATGTTGTTGTTGCTGTTGATGTTGTTGCTGTTGATGTTGGTGTTGATGTTGCTATTGATTTTGTTGTTGTTATTATTATTATTACTATTATTTATTGAACACGCACTTTGTACTTGTTGAAACTCCGTGATATACAGGAAAATCAGTAAACTAATATAGTTTCACAAAATTCTTTTATTTAGTGATATATATTTCGTAGTGAGGCATTTTCAGGCACTTTTCTAACGTATATGCCATTCTAAAACTAAAAAAAAAATTGTAACTTGTATTTTACATTTCTTGGAAAGTTGAGTTCAGAGTAAAATCTGCATAAATTAGCATTTTATTTCTACTGAAAATACGAAAATTAATTTGACTTTTAATGTAAAAACACTAATGAATGCAATAACTAATTTGGGTGGTGAAGACAGAATTAAAGAAATGTTAAATGAGCGTCCATCAGGTCACTTACCTGACGTAACTACCAGCGGCTCCCTCTGTTCTCCTAGGCCAACCCAACAATCGGAAACCATGTGATGTTGCAATCTCGCCAACAGAGTCGGAGGAGCGAGATCAGCGGGCCTAATTCCGTCTTTGTTCTTCAGAGAAATCTTCGCCCCTCGTTCCAGGAGGTCCAACACGCACTCCCAAGGGATGGTTTCCTGGCAGACAGCTAAATGCAGAGCGGTATTCCCGAAACGATCCTGTAAACAAATATTGTATAAATAATATTATTCGTTTCACGCCCATGCTTTATACCACTTTCATTAAGAAAATAAGGATTCGAAGTTAACGACAAGAGAAAAGATAAGAACATTTTATTTATTAGTGCTGTTCCATTAAATGGAACCAGTTGTTCCAGTTTATTTCATTACCAACTTTAATACGCTGTTATGATGTAACAAATTCACCTTCATTAATTAAATTAATGTAGTGACTAATTTAACAATTTTAAATAAATTTGATTAAACCAAACCAACCACGCAATTCAGTTTATTACCATAGCAAGTATTTTTCTAGTAACTTAAAAACAATAAATTACAGTTTATAAACTCAACAATATTATATTTTCCTTTCCACTCGTAAACAACTATCCATTCAGACGATTTTTAATATTATTATCATTATCTGATTTAACAGTCGTATATTTCTGTTAGGTAATTTACAAATCTAATTTCTTAAACTAAGCTTTCAATTAACTTAATAAATAAGATAATATTTTTAATATTTTTTGAAAGAACAAATGCTTTAAAGCGCTGAGTATGAATCAATTGTCAAGAAAAGTGCAAGTAGGCCTATTTTACTAGTAAAGTCAATTGTCAAGAAAAGTGCAAGTAGGCCTATTTTACTAGTAAAGTCAATTGTCAAGAAAAGTGCAAGTAGGCCTATCTTACTAGTAAAGTCAATTGTCAAGAAAAGTGCAAGTAGGCCTATTTTACTAGTAAAGTCAATTGTCAAGAAAAGTGCAAGTAGGCCTATCTTACTAGTAAAGTCAATTGTCAAGAAAAGTGCAAGTAGGCCTATTTTACTAGTAAAGTCAATTGTCAAGAAAAGTGCAAGTAGGCCTATTTTACTAGTAAAGTCAATTGTCAAGAAAAGTGCAAGTAGGCCTATCTTACTAGTAAAGTCAATTGTCAAGAAAAGTGCAAGTAGGCCTATTTTACTAGTAAAGTCAATTGTCAAGAAAAGTGCAAGTAGGCCTATCTTACTAGTAAAGTCAATTGTCAAGAAAAGTGCAAGTAGGCCTATTTTACTAGTAAAGAACATAAGTAAAAACATTTAACTGATCAAAAACCCCGGTCAATAGACAAGAGAAGAAGTAACCAACCACTCACTACAGCAAGTAAATACCCGTTCCTAATCAAGACAACAAAGGTGTTTAACTTAAGAATACTGCAGTATGTTAACAAACATATATACTGGACAAATTACTTAAAAAAACATTCTGAAGCTTTTTATTCGATCTTTTATGAAAGAAATTTACGATCTTATCAATTATTTAACTTTTGCGAAATAGGATAACTTTTCACTGAAAGACACAAACGACTAAGTAAAATTATAAAATATTCGTTAACTTGAAAACTCGTGGAACCTCTGTAAATATTAAATATAATTTGAAATAAATTTTCAATGTAAATTCGTCTCTCTTTGTTCCAACTTTATGATGCAATCACTTTACAGAATGATTGAATTCCAAAGTGAAACTTTATAACTTCACTTTAAGTAAACTTGGGCATGATTAAATTTCAAAGAAGAAAATTTTGAATTTCGTATATGTTACAGGACGATTTACATTTGAAACGGTTACTACTGGTAAAAAATATTTGCTTGTGTAAGGATCTCCTGCCTAAAAGTAGGCCTAACTCAGTTTATACCAAAAGTAGAAGTTAAACACACCTGAAGAAATCTGAGAATTATTCCGTTATTGTTGTTGTTTGTGTTGCTGTTTTTGTTGTTGCTGTTGCTATTTCTGTTGCTGTTGTTGCTGTTACTGTTTCTGTTTCTGTTTCTGTTTCTGTTGCTGTTGCTGTTGTTGCTGTTTCTGTTTCAGTTGATGTTTCTGTTGCTGTTTCTGTTGCTGTTACTGTTATTATTTCTGTTGTTGCTGCTGTTTCTGTTGCTGTTTCTGTTTATGTTGTTGTTTGTGTTGCTGTTTTTGTTGTTGCTGTTGCTATTTCTGTTGCTCTTTCTGTTGCTGTTTCTGTTGCTATTTCTGTTCTTTCTGTTTCTGTTGCTATTTATTGCTGTTTATTTGTTGCTATTTATTATTATTGTTGCTATTTATTGCTATTTGTTGCTGTTTCTATTGCTGTTTCTGTTTCTGTTGCTATTTCTGTCGCTATTTCTGTTGCTGTTTCTGTTGCTATTTCTGTTGCTGTTTCTGTTTCTGTTGCTGTTTCTGTTGCTATTTCGGTTGCTCTTTCTGTTGCTGTTTCTGTTGCTATTTTTGTTGCTCTTTCTGTTGCTGTTTCTGTTTATGTTGCTGTTTCTGTTTATGTTGCTATTTCTGTTGCTCTTTCTGTTGCTGTTTATCTTTCCGTAGCTGTTTCTGTTTCTCTTGCTGTTGATATTGCTTTTGCCTGTTGCTATACCTCCGCAGAAGAATGCAGACTAGCTGCACCTACTGAGAGGATTTAGACGTCCCTTGCGGTACCCGAGTCTAACACACACTTATACTTACAACACTACACTTACGACTTTAACACTTTAAACTTACACTTACATTTAGGGAGGCGATAATAGCTTCAATGTGCTTTTCGCCTTAAAATAATTTAAAAAATCTGTTGCTGTTGCTGTTGCTCCTGTTGTTGTTCTTCTTCTTTTTGTTGATGTGATTGTTGTAGTTGTAATTTTTGTTCCTGTAGTAGTAGTAGTTGTTGTCGTAGTTGCTGTTACAGTTTTTATTGTAGTTGTAGTAGAAGTAGTATTAGTAACAGCAGTTGTTCTTTTATTGTGATCATCATCATCATCATCACTATCACCATCATAATCATAATCGTCATCATCACCATCACCATCATAATTATCATCAACATCATCACTATCATAATCACCATGCAATGTTTCTGCTCTATTTATTTGAAGTAAATTCTAAAAAGACATTTTAACTTGCTTTGCTATTCTCCGGGCTTTTCTTACACAGCATTCCTTAACAAAAATTTTTCTCTGTATCTAGTCAGAGACGACTTTCAGTAACAAATTGGTTCCTTGAAATTAAAATAAACTAACAGAAAAACATGTTTACTTTCGTGCATTTGAAAGTTTACTACAATTTTTAGTTAACAAATTCATTCAAAGATCCGATATTACACTACGAGAAGGAAACTGATTGAATAATTTATTTAACTTGTTCAATTTATGGTTGTAATTAACATCCAAATATTGAAACAAACAATTTCTGAAGATTTTTTTTTTTTGATTAACATCCGACTATTGTGCACACTTGGGCTAATGCAGACGGTGGGCTATTAAAATGCCAAGCCTGCCGGGAATCGAGATCCTCGGGTGAAAGCCTAGTATGATTCCACTAGACCACCGAGGCGGCTAAAAATTTCTGAAGATTTTTTTTTGGTGATTAACATCCGACTATTGCCCTCTAATGCAGACGGTGGGAATTTATAGCGTATTAAATCCTCGCCGTCGAACCGGATCCTCTCGGGTAAAGCCTAGTACGCTATCCACTAGACCACCGAGGCGGCTAAAAAATTTCTGAAGAATAATCAATAACTAATATATGTATAAAAGGCTATTGTAGACAAATTTTATTAACTGTATAAAAATATATTTAATTTAAAATGTTTAACGATTTAAAAGTAGTTAGTTTTTTCTCAAAACGAATTATTTAAAAATGTGTTATACATTTATTTCATCTGTATATTATTATTTTATTTAATAACCGAATAAAAATATAATTTATAATTTTTGCACTTCTTTGTATAAGTGTCTGCAACAAGCATTTAAAAAAAAAATCTAAAATCCATTTTTTTACATGCGTAAAAATGTTAATAATTCTTTCTCTTATTGGATTACTTGCGGAAAGAGTAATTATATTTTAGACAAATTTCACTGCCAACAATTTACAGTTTAGCCGTTGTGACAACATTTTTTAACAAGTTACAAGTTTACACTAGTGAAAAAAACAAAAAAAAATTAACCCATTACCGGAGTTGAGTAACTTTATTGTGCTTTCATTTTATGTTTATTTTCGTATAATTTGAAGATGCTATTTGTTAATAAAAACATAACTTATCGAAACTAAGTAAAACTGTATGCTACCGTTTTATTTTCTTCTTCTTTTCGTTTCACCCTCTTTGGGGTACGCTGAATTAATCATTTCTTGTGCGCTGTACTTTTCTTTGTTCCCAGTAGCTCTTCATTCTTTCTGATCTTCTTTTCCTCTCCTCTTCTGAAATGATAGCTTTAGGTTTTATTTTGGTTTTATCTTGGAATCTTATTCTTTCGTCTTTGGTAATTATCTTAGCAGTTTGGTCAAGCAGTGAATTTTCTGTAATTTTTAATTCTATTAGGTGTTTTTCAATTTCTTTAAACCAGTTCGGTTTTGTTTTACGATTATGGAAAAAATCAAACACTTGTTTCGTTAATCTTTAGAATTCATTCTAAGAAGATGGCCGTAAAAATTTATTCTCTTTTTTCTCATAGTATCTGACAGTTTTTCAATTTTCTTTTAGAGAGCTTCATTTCTTATATATACTACCTTATTATCCTGAAATTTTGTTCCTATAATTTTTCTTAAGATTTTCCTTTCCGTTATTTCAAGCTTTTCTATCTGGCCTATGCGATTCATGGTTAATGTTTCTGCTGCGTACAGTGCTTCCGGCTTGATCACTGTTTTATAATGTTTAATTTTGGACCCCCATGAAAGGGATTTCTTATTGTATGTTTCTTTCGTCAATTGGAAAGCCAATTCAAGTTGGTTTTCCTGGATTCCATTGCCTTGCCCTCATCTGCATTCCAACTAATCCATTCACCAAGATATTTGAACTCTTTTACAATTTCTATTTTCTGTTCTTGGATTTTAAGGTATTTATTTGGGTATTTGTTGTTTGTCATGATTTTGGTCTTTTCAAAAGATATGTTTAGACCTATTTTAGCTGCTTGTTTCTTCAATTCAAGAATCTGCTCCATTGCTTCCTCCATTGTTTCAGCAAACAAGGCCATATCATCTGCAAATGCAATACAGCTAATTCTGAGATTCTTCTTTTTGTAACCCAATCCTATTCCTCTTTTTATATTTTTCTTCCATTCCCTGACTACTTTCTCAAGTGCACAATTAAACAATAAAGGGGAGAGCCCATCCCCCTGCCTGACTCCCGTTTTTACTTCAAATGAATTCGATATTGTTTACTTTCCGTTTTATTTTATTGTTTACTTTCCTATAAATTTTTACGCGAAGCTCTACTTTATAAATAATTTTGTCATGATTTAAAATTAAGCCCATATGTTACAAAATATAGGCTACAATATGTGTAATGTATTTGTTAAAAAGTGTTAATAATTATTAATTTGTTAAATAATAATAAGAATATAAACAGTTTTGAAAGATCTGTTGTATATTGCCTTGATTTTGTTACTACGGGTGTATTTTATATAACACATAATACTGCCAATAGATAACCCGTCTATAAATAAGTACTCGTACGATATAATATTTTTCATTGGCCTGAACAATACCTAAAACCAAAACTTTCAATTCGTTCAATTATGTCATATATTAAGATATTATTTCGTAAAAAATAAATAGTTTATTTAGAAACGCTCTTCGAAAAAAAAATAGGCCTAATTTTCCTTCTTTAAGTGATATCTGTGTAATTAAAGTAACAATTAATAATAATAATACAGTATGATAACCTCAAAAGCACAAATAATAAAACAAACAATTGTTACTGTTACTTGTAATTTTATTTAGGCATATTTGCAACTTTTCCGCATGTGATAAAAATGTTAGTGAAACACATGTACTTGTGAACACATAAGTTGTAACTTCAGTGGAACAGGGCCTTGAAAGCAACTCCAAAACAAAACCGATGCGGTCAGGGTTTATTTTCAATTTTTCATAAACAACAAACTTTCTATTTCAAATACATCACAGTTTGTCCTTACGTTGACCATACATAAAATAATAGTAAAATTTAAACTTGAATTTAGAATACCCTTTTTTTTTTAATTTAATTTAATTTACAACTGAGTAGAAATACCCATCTAGTAATTTACATTTAACACATGTTTACACTTTGAAGGGATATATCCCATTGGATATATTCCCTTAGAAACTAATGTCCATCCGGACCAGCAAAAACCATAAGGTCCAGTGGCTTTGTTCTTCGTAGCCTTCTAACCACACCAGCCTCAACCAACAATCCGCGTATCTCCGGATGCTCGTGTTGAGAGATGCGTTGTCCGTGCTTCTTTGCATACTTTTTTATTTCCTCACTGACCATATCTATTTTCAAATCCCTATGGAGGTTGTCGTTATTTATGTACCATGGTGCATCTACGATGCATCGCAGCACCTTATTTTGAAAGGTTTGTATCTTTTTTACATTTGTCTTCTTTGTACAGCCCCAGAGCTGTATTCCGTAGGTCCACACGGGTTTCAAGACTTGCCTATATATCAGCAGCTTGTTATGGATTGATAATTGGGATTTTCTTCCCAAAAGCCAATACATACTTCTGAATTTTAATTTTAACTCCTTTGTTTTCTTTTTAACGTGTTCCTTCCACTTCAGTTTTGCATCCAGTGTCATACCTAAGTACTTTGCTGTATTAGCATAGGGAACTTGTAATGAATTGATTGTAATTGGTATATGATGATCAATCTTCAAATTTGAAAAGTTAACATTAACTGACTTTGTCTCATTGAGGCCAATGCGCCACTTCTTTGTCCATCTGCTAATAGCATCTGAGGCCCTCTGATTAGAATACCTGATTTGAAATAAAATAAATTTAAGACGCTTTAAGTATATATATATTTGTTTTTGGCAAAAAGCACACGAAGACTATCATCGCCGACTCAATAATTAATTGCCGAAACATTAATTGCTTTAAGTGTAAATGAATTGCGTACTTAAATAATTTAGTTTAATTTACTGTGATTTACACATAAATGACATATATATATATATATATATATATATATATATATATATATATATATATATATACAATTACAGTGATACTTAAAGAAGTGATCTAAAGGTTAGGATAATCACTCTATTGGCCATAAACCTCGCTTGTTTTGCACCTGCTTTCTACCGCTCCAATTAAAGCAGTTCTTACCCCTCTTCTATTCTACTTGGATTAATTATGTTTGTATATTTTTATAGCACTTGGAAATGACCAGCAAAGTGAGTAATAAAGTTATATAGTAGCTTCAAACTTTGTTTTCATCTCGTAAAGCACGATAATGTTTACGGTACAAAAATTACCAATGAAAGATAACTGTATTGTCAAGTAAATTTTAAAAATGTGTAAATTTTATTGTAAAATTAGAAGGTAAAAAGGTTTAATTTATAAGTTTAATGTTATAAACATATAAAACAGACCTTGCTTGGGAACTAAAGAATTCAAGGTCATTACGATGGTTTCATCAAGTAATTTTGCAAATAAAATTAGGCAAATTAACTAACTAGGTCACGTCGTTCTCGTTATACATTTGAATGAAATGTGAATACCACTGCTTTTGTCATGTCATTTCCAGTGAGAGTCTGATACAGTTTGCTTCCGATTTCCCGCTCCCATCTCGTCAAAGCTTTATTAGAAAATTAACTAGATTTTCATGTCAACTGCTCGAGTTGTTCATATCAACTTCTATTAATCTTGCTATTCTCAGTCAATCGATCCACTTGTCCCTATCTCAAGTCCGAGCTCATGTAAAAACGAACGATTTGTAATGCATTCATTTATCAATAATACTACAAAATCTACAAACACACAACTGTGTGGGCTTAGATAATACCTAATACAAACAAGAATGTTATAGTTGTATTGTTATCGCTAACCAATACAAAATGGCAACTACATAAATACAATTAATAAACTGCATAAATACAATTATAAATACAAACAATTACTGCAATTGTAATTGTGAAAGGTCCATGGAATATAAAACTACATAAACAAATTTTATGTTTAATGGACATATTTAATGGTAATAATACTTGTTGTTGGACACAGTAAGAAAAAGTAGCAACACTTTTGCGCGTGTATCCGTGCTTGTCAGCATACACCCGAACCGTGGTGGTCTTCACCACAGCGGGATTCGAAGTCGATAAAGTCTAAACACACTGTACTGACCAAGTTTAATGCCTTAGACAATAAGCTGTTGGTTATTGTATTACTAATGTGTGGTTGTTAAGCAACTTAACTTGGTATGAAACTTGAATATTCAAACAATAATTGGAAAATAATAAAAACAAAATATTACTGAAAAAAAACACCACATCGATACATATTTGGTTCAACGGTATTCCGAGTGGTAGCGCTAATAAGCTGGACGTAATTTTTACTTTTGGACATATTTTAAATCTAATGATCATATTTAATAATAATATTATTAATAATAATACTATTTTTAGCTACACACACACACACACACACACACACACACACACACACACACACACACACACACACACACACACACACACACACACACACACAGAGAGAGAGAGAGAGAGAGAGGAGAGAGAGAGAGAGAGAGGGAAGGAGAGAGAGAGAGAGAGAGAGAGAGAGAGAGAGAGAGAGAGAGAGAGAGAGAGAGAGAGAGAGAGAGGGAGAGAGAGAGAGAGAGAGAGAGAGAGAGAGGGAAGGAGAGAGAGAGAGGGAAGGAGAGAGAGAGAGAGAGAGAGAGAGAGAGAGAGAGAGAGAGAGAGAGAGAGAGAGAGAGAGAGAGAGAGAGAGAGAGATAAAAACAGCCAGCGAACCTATACTGTATGCAGAGCAAAACGCTGGAACAACGCTGTAACGTTGGATATTTATTTATTGATTTGTGAATTCAAAACATTGCAGAGCTAGAGATAAATGAATTTGTAAGGAAACATATTGTTATTTTCAGTTTAGGCTATAACCATTATTTTTCATACAGCGTTAAAAAATAATGAAACTAATTTTTAAAGTAGGCTTACAGTTGAAATTTGAAACCACTAATGATTAAACCTTGCGCAGAAAAGGGTTTAATTAAAAAAAAAAATCGAGATTGGGTGTTGTTACATAAAATTAATTAACAAAGCTGCCTTATCTAATGACAGGCCTACTTGCTTTGCTTAGGCAAAGCATATATATATATATATATATATATATATATATATATATATATATATATATATATATGTTTGTGTGTGTGTGTGTGTGTTTGCGTTTTTGGTATTCGTTTGCAATTTTGTGTTCTTTTTAAGTTTTTTGTAAATTTATTGATCACATAAGTTTTATTGTCAAACAAGCAGAATGCAAGATTTGAGCGTTTTCCCAGTTTCCAGTAACATTATTTATCATAAGCCAAGGGTCTTTGATTAATTTTTTAAGTTAAGATTAAAAAAACGGGAGTTTCTTACAACATTTAGGAACGCGGTGCTTTGGGTTCAATTTACACAAAAAAAATGGTAAATATACGATTGAAAAATTTTAATAATATGAATATTCTGTAATTATAATAATTTTAAAAACAGAAAATCCATTTTATTATGGAATATATTTATACAAGATTTTCGACATATCATAGCGCGTTGAGGATGGACTAAAACAGGTTCTCGTTGCGCAGCCACTTTATATTCAACAAGCATTTCAGCACTTTGCTGCGAAGAAGAAATTTTCATGCCCGTGTCTCCGTGAGGCCTGCTATTGTTTCATGCAAAGTTTGTTATAAACTTACTGCTATTTTATCAACTAAATCAAAATAATTAGTTTTACTGAAAGGGTTTCTACATTCTATGCCTTTATCTTTTCTGTAGCCTCTTTGAGTTATGTCCCTTGGCAAACATTTAAAGTATCTACATTAAATAAAAACGCTGTCTTATCTTTTGCACAATATAATTATTGTCTGTACATATTGGTAAATAAAGAATAAGTAATCAGATATTTATTCAGTGTATCTTGTTTTTTTTCAAATAGTGATTTTTGAATATTTTTTTGTTTTATTTTATACCTTATTATTTAATTAGTACGTATTCAAACGCAGAGAATCTTTTTTTAAATAATGCTTACGATTTTAGGACGCTTTTTACAGAACTATATTGTGACGTCATTGCATTAAATATCAAATTTCATACACTGATTTATCGGTAGTGCGCTTTATTATTAACTGCATGTAGTTACTGCTCATGCGCGTTACACATTCTGACAGCCATTACTAAATTCTGACAAAGCTGGAACAACGCTGAAGTCAACGTATAAATGTTAACGATTATTCCTTTTTTCGTTGCTTCTTTCTCATAAAGAAAACATTTTTAAAACGACATCCGTTATTTGTGAACATCACGATTTGCTTCTATTTGTGTTAGATTCATTACCTAACAATCGTGTCAGTTAGGTATTAGTATTATTTTTTTAAATAAAGTTTTTTTTATCGTTTTAGTGAACAAAAACACGCTACCTATATGGGTTAAACCAGTTCAGTTAAACAGCCTGTTCACCAAACGCCGTGTCAGTTAGGTTATCGAGGAAATTTTTTTTTAATAAAAGTGTTTTTATCACTCAACAACCGTGTTAGTTAGGTCAATGAGTACTTTTTAAAGGGGTTGTTATCGTTTTAACGTTCAGAAACACGTTTCCTCTTTCAAGCGTTAGCAATTTTGAGATTACGCGGGTCACTTTCCTTGCTCTCCGCGCTTTGAAAATATTTTATATTATTGCTTTTGGGCATACAATAAAGCGTTTTAATGAAAACACTGCTTATTTACCAGTAGTCGCAAAGTAACGTCAGGTTCTCCAAGTAACCGTATCAGATGTTTATGTCCGTTGCGATATTCACACGTTATTAACGCTAATATTTTTGAGTAGCCATCATGGTGTTACAAAGGTATCTTATAAATCTCGAACTACTATGTGTAAGTATTTTTACATTTGTATCCATTTCAAGATGGCGGCCTCTGAATTAACTATATTAAGTTTAGTTGCTGGATAATAGTGGCTGAATGGCAAGACCTATTATAGTATTTACCGCTTCATTAGAAATACTATAAAATGTCCACTAAAATTTGTCCGGTACAGTTACATTGGCGGAGTAACTATCGAGCGTGTAGGGAGCCGCCTCAGTGGCCTAGTGGATAGCGTACTGGGCTTTCATCCCGAGGACCCGGGTTCGATTCCCGGCCAGGGCTTGGCATTTTCATACGCTATAAATCATCTCACCGTCTGCATTAGCCCAAGTGTGCACAATAGTCGGACGTTAAACACAAAATTTTTTTTTTTTTTTTTTTTTCGAGCGTGTCGGAGTAGTGATGGCAGGAACACACAAGGTCCTCTGTTCTCCTTTCTAGTTTAACGTCTCTTATTTAAATATACGTTTTATATTATAAAGACGTGTGTTTTTAAAGGTTGGCGTACGAGTTAAAGTAAAGAAAACGTTCCTTTGAACGTTTGAATCTACAAAAATATTATTTTATGTAGGAAAGACGTTTTGTCTGAACGCGAAAGAACTTTGTTATTTTAAGAAAAGATTAAATCTCGACATCCATCACTCGACATCTACAAAGTTCGCGAAGAATGTCAAAAGTTTGTTTTGGAATTCCTCACAAGATTAAGACAGACTACACAGTGGGGGGGGGGCTCGGCGCTCGAGTTGAGAGAACAAGGCAACCTTTGCAATCTTAATAATATTGGAACTGTGAAATATTTTCATTTAGTCAACACGTTTCGGAAATTCGGAGTAAGCTCACAGCAGAATAATTTGTAATAGTTCGTTCACAAGAAAATCGATTTGCAGTGCTATACAGTGCTGAACAAATATAATGCTTTCAAAGAATATTTAATTTTTTTAAGACTCAGGTTTTTGTGTTGATTGTACGTGTCTCTAGGTAAGTATGAAAATTATAGAAATTTGGGGTTTAATACATTTATATATTATCTTGGTCTATAAGTAATTATTATTTAGCGTATATTTGTCATGGTTGCGGCAACTAGTGTACTCGAGGAATAAACTGAATCGGATGATCTGTTCTTGAGACATCTCAGATCCTCAATTAGATACCTAATGTAAATATAAGTTGAATTGTGTAATATCAATAAGATGATACGCTAAGAAGAATAAGATGATGTTCGGAAGAAACGATTGAGACGACCGACCAGTCTGTTCTGGAGTGAGGCTAAGGCTAGTTCGCGCAAGGCTACTGCGCTTAGATAAGGGAAATTGTGCATTGTGATTTTGCATATAGAACATTCTCGCGAATACGCGAACGTCATACATTACATGCTTAAGGCCTATTTTTGTTTGGTTGTAGTGCCAGTAAGGAGGGAATTTTATTAAAAAATTTGACAGTGCGAACTTGGATGTTTTCACCGATTTTGTAGCTCCGTTTTTAAGAAAAGAAATATCGGCTAACTTAGGGGGGAAAACCACTAAACTCTGATTAGCGGAAAAAAAACAATCGACCTGTTTAATACCATTAAAGTCTGTATCTGTAATTCATTTTTTTCACTAATATATTTTTGTAAAGGGCCCTGGTGTATTATTTTAGTTAGTCATAGTGACGTCACTAATAATATTATTTGCTACTTTTAGTGAACCTTATATCTTCCAGAAGAATATAGTTTAGTTCAAGAGTTAGTTTTGTTTTGGTGGATAACTGACATCCGTAAGATTATAGTTATATTCCCAAAGGTTGGTAAAGATTTAAGTTTTGTTTTTGAGTTTAGTTAAATTTTAAGTTTAGTTTTGATTTTTGTTGTTATTTGCCTTGCTGAAAGTTGAACTAATTTATCATTATAATTCTTTCCTTTAATTATTTTTTTCCTTTCAACATTGTATGAAAACAGAAGTAATTAATTTAAATATTTTTCCTGTCACTAATGGTCTTTTTTAACTTTTAATATGGCATATTGGAAAAAAGACAATTTAAAATTTTTGAAAAGCAACAACTTTGATTTCTTTCGTGACCCTGGGCATTGTTATCTCGCACAGGCATTCTCGTTGTCTTGGCCTAAACAATGGGGTATAAATTATATTAAAATTAAAGACAACAAATGGATCATTGAAATAAGATACACAATTAGCTATGGCCCCACACTCATTCTCCTCTTTAGCTAGCAAACAATTAAAGATTTATTACGGGAACGTAATATTCTTTTCGTCACAGAAATGTTTGTCATTCTGCACACATATTTATTCGGTTTATAGCAGTTTCGTCGTAGGCTTATGCAGAGCTGGGACACTTTAAGGAATAAATATTTTCTAATAAATTCTACAAAATGGCTATTATTATTTTTTCCATATCTTTTTAGCGAATTCTTATTGAAAAATAAAGGCGAAGTTAATTATGGACATAATCGCTAATCAGTAGAATGCGTTAACCAGTTTTATTCAATGAATGGCAGTTATTCAAATGCTTTAATGCAAACAACTTTTACATCTTGTGATAACCATAATAACTGTTAAAATCTAAATAAATTAACACTTTATATTTTTGAATTTCTATTGTAAATATAGCACTAAATATGACAGCGGCCGTGGTTCAATTTTCTTATTCCATTCGTATTTTATAATTTAGTAAGAACTATGTATGAAGAAACGCATAGACTAGCTTTTTCAAGAAGTTGTAGTTTTTGCGTGATGTAGAAGTTCCGAGCTTTCAACTTTGTAAACTTATGGAACACTAAAACTTTAATGTGAAAGCACACTTAACACTTAACCCTCTGAGACAAAACGACATTTGTTATGCACTTAAATTTTATCAAGTTATGGTGTCATAAAATCTTTAAAATATAAAATGACAAGTTTCTTTTTTTGTAAAATCAAATATTATGTGTCTGCCAAGGCCAAATGAAAAAATAAAATGTGTTACTTAAAAAATAGCGGTTGTGATTATAAATAATGCCACTTAGATTTATTTATTTTTGTTATTTGTCGATGTCTTGAACGGAACTAAACGATTTGAAAGATTTTTTAAAAGATCATGATTAAAATATTTTGAGTGATTAAAAACACCTTTGAGAAGAATTTATTTTAAATAAAAAGGATTTGAAACAAATAACCCAAAGCCTACATTTATTTTAAAAAATCGTGATAGGATTAAAACACAGATATGCAAAATTTATCTTTTGGCCCATGGTATCAATAGGTAGACAAACATAATTTAAAAAATATTTTTGTTTTAACTAAATGAACTTAATAAATATAAAGAACAAGTATATTTATAAAAATGTTATCTGTCGTCACAAAAAGAGTTACCTGGAAGTTGACAGCAGCTCCGTACTTCAGCAACAGGTACACTAGAGCAGCGTTGCCACGCACAACCGCAAGGAAGAGCGCGGGCAGCGTGAACAGATATTGGCGTGTGTAAACTTCACTGATTGACGAAGTCTTTTCCGCCGGCAGATTCTTGTTTAGCTTTAATAACGGTCCTTCCGGATTGTCGATACACGTCGGGGACCCGATCCCCAAGAGGTCTTCGCACTCGATCTCGTCGTCGTCATCCGGACTGCTTAACGAACTCTCCGAAGACCGCGACGGCGACGAAGAAGAAGACGACGTAGAACTCGAGAATGCGCTTTCCGATCGGTAAGTGGCCATCCGTCGTTGCTCGTGAGCTGCCAAGAGGACGGCCACGTCTACTTGCGGCTCTACCGGCGAAGAACACCTCTCCGACTGTACTTCGGCTTGCTCGGCTTCCTTCATCGAGAGGTTCAGTAAAATACTTTTAAATATTTCACTGCTTCTTCTCAGTTCGTAAAATATACTTCTTTCTGGCGGAGGTTTCGCTACTGCTCGCGGGGGTGGCGTTGCGTTTTCTTGCGCAGGTCGCGGCGATATCAGAGGACTTGATTTCAGCGAAACACTCCTCCTTTCCGGTTTCCATGATCCTCCTCCCGGGCGTAACAAATCGTTATCACTTTCTAAAGATAAGGATCTTTGGCGTTGTAAGGCTTTGAGGGTGGTTCTTCGGGCTTGATTTATTTCTGCCGGAGACATTGGCGAGACCCAACTGACCCTGCGTGTCGGCAGTACAGGTGGTGCTACAGCTGGGGAGTTGTTGGTTTTGGGGGTCTTCGGTGTTGACGGTGCTGGTGTCTGAGGCGTACCTGCGAAGTAAAACATCCATTGAAAAATATTGTTCTTAGAACAAATCCTAATATAACTTATCTTTTGGTGTTTTACTTAAAATAGTTCAAACATTTTAAGACTTACATGTTTAGAAATAATTTTTTTAACAGAATGATAAACAAATGTTCATTTTAATTTTTGATTGTACGAAGTATTGTCTAAAAGAATGTTGTTGGTATAGAAAAATATTTGAGTTTTTGGAGAGAAATGTTTTCAATTTTTATTAAGGGCTTAATGGTCGATGTGATTAGGGCATCGGTTAGTCTGAAGCGCCTACGAAGTGAGCACCTCTAGGTGTTGGGTATTGCTTTCCTTAGAGGTCTTCACAATTTTATCCTGGAAAACATCCAAAAATGTGTTGGGGATAAAACATATCATTGCCTAAAACCTGTTATGATTATGGATGGTTTGCGAATCTCTCTTTGGAATTTAACTAAAGAAAAATAAATTTTATGGAGTTTGAATGTTTTATGATTCCAACCATGTGTTGAATAAAGATTCTCTAATACCTAAACATAAGTTTTGTTGAAGTCGACAAAGGAGAGGAAATATTCTTAGGTGATCTCATGGCGTATGTAATGTAAACTTTATGTCTGTTCTGAACACGATCGTTCTGTTTTAAATTCTCTTAGATACTCTGCCAGTTTGAGACGATTGTTTGTAAGAATTTGTAGAACATCAATAAAGTGGTTGTTTATATGTATGTGTATATATATATATATATATATATATATATATATATATATATATATATACAGCGTATGTATAAACAAATTATTTATTAA
>CM040188.1:1685000-1750000 GCA_022606455.1 Callitettix versicolor | reverse complement strand
ATAATGACAGCCACTTTACAATTTTCTAAACTTCCATAACCACGTAACTATAATGACAGCCACTTCACAATTTTCAAAACATCCATAACCACGTAACTATAATGACAGCCACTTTACAATTTTCGAAACATCCATAACCACGTAACTATAATGACAGCCACTTTACAATTTTCTAAACATCCATAACCACGTAACTATAATGACAGCCACTTTACAATTTTCTAAACATCCATAACCACGTAACTATAATGACAGCCACTTTACAATTTTCAAAACATCCATAACCACGTAACTATAATGACAGCCACTTTACAATTTTCTAAACATCCATAACCACGTAACTATAATGACAGCCACTTTACAATTTTCTAAACATCCATAACCACGTAACTATAATGACAGCCACTTTACAATTTTCTAAACATCCATAACCACGTAACTATAATGACAGCCACTTTACAATTTTCTAAACATCCATAACCACGTAACTATAATGACAGCCACTTTACAATTTTCAAAACATCCATAACCACGTAACCTTTAATAGCCTTACAAGTTTTTAACACCGACTTGACCAGTATTTATCTTGACTGCATTTGCATAATTTCCGGAGAAAATCTTTCAACTATTTGAAATCTGTATTTTAAATTTTCAAAATCCTGAAATATGAAAATGAACATGAAAACGATCAGGGTTAATTTTTGTAAATTAAAAGTAATTTAAAAATTTAAAATAATAATTTATGAAAATTATAATGATGATGTTGACAAAAATTATAAAAAAACGAGGTAAAATATATTTTTGGAAATTCGCCTTATTCACGTGCGTGTAGCGATTATAATAAGCACAGATTAAACTCACTTATCGATGAGTGTTTTTGATTTCCGGAGGAGAATTTCAACATCCTGGCTAGGAGAGTCACATGAAGAAGATTTATCAAGGAGACTGCCATGAAGGTTCACCTGAAAGCAAAAATATCAGTCACGTAAACCTATTTCACTATTACTTGTAAGCCGGTGTAAACATTATACAGGTTATGTACAAATATTTATTCAGTTTCTAAAATTGGAATTTGATTTTATATATATTACCTTTTACAATTGATATTTTAGTGAAATTTTAAATAATGAAAGTTTTATAATCTATTAAAATTCAAAAAATATAAATTCATAACACGATTAAGCCCTACTACGCTTAAAAAGATAAACATTTTTAATTAAACGTTAAAGTCACTGTGGAAATATGAAGTTAACACTGGCAGTCATTAGCTTGGTTCCCGTATTGTCAGCGGAATTTAAAAAGATAAATAAAACGCTATTCATTGTCCGAAGCAATGGTGAAATCAGATTTTCAAAAAAATAAAAGATAAATTAACGTCTTGTTGTTTCAAACAAGAATTTGTATTCTAATCCAAATTGTACGACACGATACACTTGCATCTCCAAATAAACTTTATTGAACTTAAAATTCCGTTGTTTCAAAACGGATAGAATGAACCGACACTTTTAAAGTACTTTAGAATGTCAACATTAATTAATAAAGGAGGAAACAGATGTTCCGCCCACAGAAATAAACATGCAGGCAGAAAATTTGTAACTGACAGAAGTGTGTGTTTAATTTTAACTAAGAAGACATATTAAAGTAATTTCGGCAAAGTTTATAACAAGAAAGTCTTGCGGTGACATAAATGCAAAACAAAATAGTTTTACTGTTAATATTTTTCACGATATAAAATGGTCGAAAGTTTGTAACTGTTGAAGAAAATAGTTGCAACACACACACACACAAACACACATACTCACATCCTTGCTTAACACTGATGTGCTAAATATTATTGCTTAATGACAGTTTGACTTATGAGAACGTGAGATCAACATTAAAGGTAAAGCACTACAATTTAACAACAGTAACTACGTCTCGTACCCACGAGCTTAAAATGAACACTTCAGAGTAGTAGCAGCAGACCAATCGAGGTCTTAGCCACCTAGATCACCGAGTACTTATACATTTGTATATAAGGGCATTAATTACTTTTAATAAAAATTAATTTATCAAATAGTTCTTTTTTATTTATCCTTAAATAAACTTCTTTGTTAATATCAATATTTTGTAATTTGTGGTTTTATTACGAAACCAAAAGGCTGTTTGTAAGTTTTTGTAACGTCAACAAGTGTTCATACTGGCAACAGTAACAAAGAGAATCACGAAAACCGGTTTTTTTAAATACTTTTATTACTTTTCGCTTTCTTGCAAATGTTTATACAAAAAATATCTTCCCTTGTTGCCAAAAAAATCACTTCCTGAAGGAGAGTTATAGTGCATATTTGCATTGTAGATATGACCTCTACACTAAAACTTAAATTATTTATTTTATAATTTAAATAACATAAAAAGCAAAATACTAATAATGAGAAATATAAAATACAAACAGTAAATCAAAGAATATTTATGCAAAAATATTGAACGAATTTACATATTTTGTATAAATAGTTTTACAGTAGACTTCATGTTAGTAGAACCATTCCAATTACATTATATTGCACAGGTATAGCCTATTAACATGTAACCTTTAAACCGCTACGCCTACGTTATTTGAAATTTTAAAAAATCGTAAATATCTACTTTAAAAATTTTCTTGAAAATGGGATTTCATCATTGAATTTGTCTGCATAAAAAAAACTTTTAAACGTTATAAGTTTACTAACATTTTAAAATTGAATGTAACAGTGGTTCATGTCGTATTCAAAGTAATTTTAAAGTGTAAAGGTGTAAAGAATTTTTAAAAAATACTTACAATTTTCTCACAAACACTGTATTTTTTGTCAGGTAGGTTCTCGTAACCAAGTCTACACATACAGTTAACTAAATTAATAAGTAAATATTATTACATTTTTAAAGAACCCCGTCACCTATTTATTTATACGCGGGTAATGTGTCACACATTCTGTATTGTGTAATGGTGAATAGTGCTGTAAAATACGTAACATTTATTTAGTTTATTTTAGTGTCTGTAGACTTGTAAACTCACTGAAAATGGTCACGTGGCCGCTGAAACGCGTCTGACAGTGTTTGTATTTATAAATCTCTATTTGTTTTCATTATCAAGATCAAAATAACCCATATTTAAACTGCTGCTGCAGGCAACCTGATCGTTTCAAAGCGAGACAGCTGAGTGCAGGGACTACTAATTGACAGTGTTGCTGAGTTTTACAAACAATAATGGCGTCACAAGCACGTGTTATTGTTAAGCGAAGGCGGAGGCTTTAGTGAGTTTAATATGTTGAAAAGTTTCTTGTAAACTTCCCGACCACAAGCAGAAGCGGGTATAACACGAATAATGAACACTTACTTGAATACATGTATCAGTGTGTATACACAATGTACAACGTACTCGTAATCAATGTATTTATTTATTTGTGTGACGAAAATAGAGAATTTACTACATACTACATAAAGTTGTAAATAATGTAAGGAAATAGTATATAAGTACCTATGTTGTATATTACTGGGCGCTATAAATTAACAATGGTTGATTTAGAATTGTTAATCTTTTTCTCTGTGAATTTTCATCATTAGAAATAATTTCTTCAAAGTACACACACACACACACACACACACACACACACACACACACACACACACACACACACACACACACACACACACACACACACACACACACACACACACACACACACACACACACACACACACACACACACACACACACACACACACACACACACACACACACACACACACACACACACACACACACACACACACACACACACACACACACACACACACACACACACACACACACACACACACACACACACACACACACACACACACACACACACACACACACACACACACACACACACACACACACACACACACACACAAACACACAAACAAACACACACACACACACACACACACACACACACACACACACACACACACACACACACACACACACACACACACACACACACACACACACACACACACACACACACACACACACACACACACACACACACACACACACACACACACACACACACACACACACACACACACAAACAAACACACACACATACACACACACACACACACACACACACACACACACATACACGCACGCGCGCACGCGCACATTCTGTACTCTAAATGGCTAACTTAACTCTAAATTGTAAAGCGACTAGTGCTGATAGATTGAATGACACCAGCCTAATGGTGTATCAAACGGAGCCCCGAGACCCGGGAGACCTGGCGAACACCCAGTGTACCCAGCTTGGGCGGACCTGATTCCATCAGATATTTGTGGGTGTTCCCACAAATAAAAATGTAAAGTAGGATGTGCGGGACCTCACAGAACAACAAACATTTAGGCTAAATGAAATAAACCTCTGTAATAAGGGTTAAGAGGAGAACAATTGAAAAGGAATTAACAGAGGAAGCATTTGCAAGTTTCTCAATAACTTAGAGGTATGTCACCAATTATAAGTAGGGGAGTTACCCATCGTAAGTCGTCTGATATCCTGGACTTTAAAAGGAGAGTAAGATGAAGAAGGCTCTGTAACAGAAAATTTCAGGAGTGTAGAACGGAGGAACAATAGGTCCACAAAGATAGCAGGGGAATAGTAACTCTAGAAAATCATTCATTCATCCTCGAAGTTTCGCCAAAACGAATTTGACATCATCAAGTTTGATCTCGCTCAAGTCTAACTGAAGAAAGCTAGACTTGCTAGGCTTCTGTTTCTTTTAATACTATCTTTCCGCTTGTAAACGTGTTTCTATCACAAACTTTCTGTGGTTGTAAACGTAAATAATTACCATAGTTTTACAAGTGACGTGCGACCTCACGCATGCGCACTATATCACACGAATACTGCAAATCAATAGGTTACATATTTGTATATAACAAACCGGAGGAGAGGGGTTGAAAAACAATAAATAATTACCATAATTTTACTGACTGGCTGCAAAGCGACTTTAATATCGCGTCTGCTGTCTTGAAGTTTTACTGTTCGCCAAATCTAGGCGATATCGAAACCTTCTTTTATTGTCACCAAGATATATTATTAAAGTTTACGTCAGTCTGTGCCGAGATTAAAAACTTCACCTGTAAGGCGTCCAATGCAGATGGTGTAAAACCCAGTCAACTAAATTTAATCCGCAAAGGAAATCGTTTTGTAATTCTTAGCTGTCTACGTTAGATCAACTATAGTGTAAGTACAGTGTTATGTGTTTTAATAAAATAAATATGTTAAAACAAACTAAACTAATATTTTGATATTTTCTTGAAAACTTTTTAAAATCTGTAATTTTGTTCAACGCCACAGAATGTACGGTAAAGCCATCAGTGATATAACAAAAAGCTTAAGAAGCTTACATACTCTAAGGAGAAACATTCCGAGGAACAAAAAGTGAGTTGTTTAGAAGTTGTGGAACACGTAACGCGCTGAAAACAGTCATTCAGGTCTGAAACTTGGATTTCTTTGTTTAGGTTCTGCAGTTGATGCATTAAATAAGCAGAACGCGTTTCCTAGCTTGTAAGCCTATATGGAATATAATTGCACTATTTTGCAAATATCAACTTATGTTACTAATTATGAAACGAACAATTACAAACCAAAGAATTTTTAAAATACGTTTTCTTTTGTAGTTAACTATAATATTTACGAGTCGGATATTTAATGAAACTGCTATATTTGTAAATTTACCGGTTAAACGCTAAAGGTGCTACATTACCGAAACGTCTCCAGCGTACACACAAAGATTACATCTAAGAAACCGCATTAAATCCATCCGATTTCCAGTTTTCAGAAAGAAATGTGTATCGGTATAGGCGCTATATTTGTGTCTGCACAGGACGTGTCATCCGAAGATTTGTAAGTTCCCGCGGGAGTGTTGCTTGAGGTGCGCTGCGATGGCGCACGACTCCCAACTTATTCTATCGGAACACACGTGAAAGCTGGCCCTTGGGGAACTTTATCAAACCGTGTATTTACTGGATCTGTAAATGATTTCCTGCTAAAATCTCCGAGGAGCTTTGGTCTCAAATCGTCTGTAGCTGTAACGATAAAGTGATTTTATTGCATGAACGTAATATATTCATAAGATTTGCAAAAAGTCAAATTTTATTTACTAGTTATTTTTATTAATTGTCGGTTTTTTAAAATTTAAACTTTTATAAACACAAAAAATATAATTTAAGAAATGACACACTAAACTCTTCTATATTTGCCTTTAAACAGGCAATCAACTAGGCCACCGAGGCGTACCGGGCTTTCACCCCGAGGACCCGGGTTCCATTCCCGGCCAGGGCTTGGCATTTTCATACGCTATAAATCATCCCATCGTCTGCATTAGCCCAAGTGTGCACAATAGTCGGACTTTAAAAAAAAAAAAAAAAAAATTAAACAGGCAAATACGATTAAGATTACGAATCGTCTTAGTTTTAACTGAACGCCTAAACACTGCACTTCTGAGAACAGAACAGGGATGTTTAGGTGCGTGTTTTTACTTCGTCTTCTAAAATTATTCATAAAGGTTGAATGTTTCTGGTGTGTGCGACTTTGAAATAATGCAAACGGAGATTTATAGCGTAACGCCCTAAATCAGGAGGGTGAATTTAGTATCCTAGCCACCGAGGCGGCCTGAAGTAATGCAAACGGAGAATCAACGTAACAGGAAAATTTAGTAGCCTAGCAGGAACGAGATTCGAACCTGCGTACAAGTCTCAGATCTTGCATTTTTTTCACTTTCCAAACTGAGGTACAAAACTTCTTTTATTATTTGTAAATCACATACTCAACCAAAATTTCGGAATTTCCTTACTTCTGTTACGTATTCTTAAGTAGAAGAAATGAAAATGTCACTTAAAAAAAAGGAGCCTTGAAATTTAGGTCTTGAATCCTGAGCATATATAGCACTGATGGCTATAATTTCGTGTAAACTTGTTTATTTTGTTTGTTTATTTTGTAATTGTGTGTGTGTGTGTGTGTGTGTGTGTGTGTGTGTGTAAGAGAGAGAGAGAGAGAGAGAGAGAGAGAGAAGAAAGAGAGAAGAGAAAGAGGACACACGTCTCTCTCTCTTTGTCTCTCTCTCTCTCTATTTATATATATATATATATATATATATATATATATATATATATATATATATATATATATATACTTATAGTGACCGCCGTTTTACTTTATTAGTAAACAGTGTTTTTATGTTTTAAGACGCGCCATTTTGGAATTTTACATCTTTTTCTATTTTCATTTTCCAGACGTTACAATTTCTTTTCTATTTTCAGACGAATTATCAATCAAAGAGAACTCCGAATAAAAGCATAAACATAAAGCTTTGGTTATTGCAGAGGAACAAAGCAGAAAGAAATACTGAATAAAAAAAATGTAAGGTTTACCTTATCAAATAAAGCAGCAAATTATGCTTAATTAATTACTAACCTAATTTACCTCGCCAACAACAAAGCTGGTAATATTGTGTATTTGCAGGATAAACTGGACAATGGACATGTGGCCATTGTTCCCTTAAGATAGGTTTGGTGGCGTCAAAACAATAGAAGTCAATTAAACGCTGACAATTCAGCTGAAATGTATATTGTACGGTGCGCTTTACAAATTTTAAGTTTTTACAGTTAGGCTATACAATTTTGTCTAGCTACAATCCGTTGACAGCACGCAGCTGTCTCGCTAAGTGGATTAAAGCGAATTTCAAAAGTATTTTTTAAATCTTAACCACTTTTTAAAACTCTTTTTTTACTATTATAAACAGCATTAAAATCCAGATATATTAATATATTAAAATTACTTGGAAAATAAGAAAATGAACCCTGATCGTCGTCTAAGTAAATTTCTTAATGTCAACAGATTTTGAAATTTCAAAATGCTAAATTAACGCATATTACGACGGTGAAATCAGATTTTCAAAAATTTGTAAACATTTTAAAACACCGCCATTTTGACACAATTAAAAAAAATTCGCTTTTAACGAACTACTCCAAGCTTTTATCAAAATTTGATTTTCGTACTAAGTTTGAATCAAGTCGAACTAAAATTGCAAACATAAGCTTGTTAAAACATCAAAATTGACACACACACACACACACACACACACACACATACTAAGTTTGAATCATAGTCGACCTAAAATTGCAAACATAAGTGTGTGTGTAAAACATGTGTGTGTGTGTGTGTGTGTGTGTGTGTGTGTGTGTGTGTGTGTGTGTGTGTGTGTGTGTGTGTGTGTGTGTGTGTGTGTGTGTGTGTGTGTGTGTGTGTGTGTGTGTGTGTGTGTGTGTGTGTGTGTGTGTGTGTGTGTGTGTGTGTGTGTGTATGTGTGTGTGTGTGTGTGTGTGTGTGTGTGTGTGTGTGTGTGTGTGTGTGTGTGTGTGTGTGTGTATGTGTGTGTGTGTGTGTGTGTGTGTATGTGTGTGTGTGTGTGTGTGTGTGTGTATGTGTGTGTGTGTGTGTGTGTGTGTGTGTGTGTGTGTGTGTGTGTGTGTGTGTGTGTGTGTGTGTGTGTGTGTGTGTGTGTATGTGTGTGTGTGTGTGTGTGTGTGTGTGTGTATGTGTGTGTGTGTGTGTGTGTGTGTGTGTGTGTGTGTGTGTGTGTGTGTGTGTGTGTGTGTGTGTGTGTGTGTGTGTGTGTGTGTGTGTGTGTGTGTGTGTGTGTGTGTGTGTGTGTGTGTGTGTGTGTGTGTGTGTGTGTGTGTGTGTGTGTGTGTGTGTGTGTGTGTGTGTGTGTGTGTGTGTGTGTGTGTGTGTGTATGTGTGTGTGTGTGTATGTGTGTGTGTGTGTGTGTGTGTGTGTGTGTGTGTGTGTGTGTGTGTGTGTGTGTGTGTGTGTGTGTGTGTGTGTGTGTGTGTGTGTGTGTGTGTGTGTGTGTATGTGTGTGTGTGTATGTGTGTGTGTGTGTGTGTGTGTGTGTGTGTGTGTGTGTGTGTGTGTGTGTGTGTGTGTGTGTGTGTGTATGTGTGTGTGTGTGTGTGTGTGTGTGTGTGTGTGTGTGTGTGTGTGTGTGTGTGTGTGTGTGTGTGTGTGTGTGTGTGTGTGTGTGTGTGTGTGTGTGTGTGTGTGTGTGTGTGTGTGTGTGTGTGTGTGTGTGTGTGTGTGTGTGTGTGTGTGTGTGTGTGTGTGTGTGTGTGTGTGTGTGTGTGTGTGTGTGTGTGTGTGTGTGTGTGTGTGTGTGTGTGTGTGTGTGTGTGTGTGTGTGTTTAAATATCCCCTAAAAACGAGATCTAGATGTAAAATTGACGCTCATTTGAAGGATCCTGATCTGGGTTTTACCACGATGGCAAATAGCTTGTTTCAATAAAGATTTTAAGATAATAAAGGTTACCGGATTATTATTAAACATCTATACTATCATATGTGAAAAGGATATTACTAAAAAAAAAAAAAAATAAAAAATTAATATAATTGAAAACATTATATAATTATTGTACAAGAAGATGTGTTGATGCTACATTAACGCGTTGCAGTGATACATTTAACTTGCGTTTCATGCTTTAATCGACTTAAAGGCTTATCCAAGTAACTTTGTTACTTACTTTTGTGTGCAAAGTATTAAACATTTTACATAAAATCATATTCTATCTAAGTTAAGGAAGCAAAGCAAAGGGAACAATTCTGTTATAAAGAAAAAAATCATTTCGGAAATTGTTTATTTCAGCTAATCTCTCAAAATCAGTGTATCAGTAATTTGAATAGTGTTTGTAACAAAGTTCAAAATACACTTCTCGGATATCAGTTATTAAAACAAAACAACTTCGATGGCGATAAAGTGTTGTTTTAGTTTTTTGATTTAGCCCCAAAATTTATGAAAAATTCGAAATTTCTGCTTAGGTATTCCTGGACAAAACGAATCCAGACATGGAACTTATGCGTCCAAGAGTCAGAATTATGTTTTCGTTTGAGAGACTTCAAAGCAAATATTTAATTTTTTTTTTTAAATAAGAAGTTTTACAACGAACACAAATGTGTGACTAATCCTCAGTTAATGTGTTTTATCGCAAGAACTGTGCAACCAGGTTAGTTTTCAATAATTTAAAAATACTTGTCTATCTCTAATTGTACTCCTACATTATAAGCAGTAAAAAATTGCACATTTCTGAACATTTTAATTTTAATTTGAGGTCACGTTTGTCGTAACGGTCAAATGCAGAAGAAAATTCATAATTTGGGGAGTAATCAGAAAATGCAAAATGCAGTCCAAAATCAAAAAGAAACGAACTGTGTTGGCCCTCGAGGTTAAATATATCGTGAAGTATACTTTAAATTTAAAGTCAAATTTAGGTCTATATTAACGTTACACATTTACATTGTCACCTTACGTCTGCCTATAAGCAAACAAAGGTAACAATTTTAAACAAAAAGCAATAATACTGTATCGAAGCATGTTTTAATTTAACAAAACTGATCTGTTGCAATTAAATATGTTCACAAGGCTTTTAGTTTTCATGTTAATTTTCAAATATACGTTATACCTGAATGCAATGCAGCAACAAACGACTGCCCGTCATGAATAACTGTATTTCAGTTTAATTGCTATTTGTGCTGTCGGTAATGTAGCCTAATTAATGTACGTTAGTGAATAATTAAATAACAGAGGAATTAAAGCAAAACCTTTTCTGCTAATTACAATTATTTTTGTTAAAATGGCTGTATTTATATCGTTAAAGTAAAGTGTAAAAATGTTTAAGAATATACATACTTATATGATTTGTGTATATGTAGTAGCCAAGCACTTTTCTATTGGTTAATTTAAAAGTTTGACAGATAAATTGATTTTGATAACAGTTTGAATTAGTTTTTGTTCAGTATATTTATTTAAAAAAGCGTTGATATAAATTCTTTAAACAAACTAACAACATTTACGTATTACTCTTTTTTTGTATTTACCCACTAAATGTGCTTAGTCATTAGAGCATAATTAAAATTTTTAATTGAAATTCTTTTTATATTCTTCTTCTTTTCTGCTAGAATTATTGTCACTATATTGAATATAATGATCTGCCTTCCCTAGCTTCGTCAATTGTACTTTTGTTGACGCATTTCGGAGAACCTCTATTTTCAAAAACTATATCTATACTCATACATTTTAGCCGCCTCGGTGGCCTAGTGGATAGCGTACTTGGCTTTTACCCCGAGGACCCGGGTTCGATTCCCGGCGAGGGCTTGGCATTTTCATACGCTATAAATTATCCCATCGTCTGCATTAGCCCAAGTGTGCACAATTGTCGGACGTTAAACACAAAAAAAACAAAAAAAAAAACATACATTTTTAGTGTTTAGGATAATTTTCGTATTTTAAATTATATTTAAACATTTTTTAACAGTCTATAAAGTTATTGCGTTAGTGAAATTACACTTTTAAAAATTAAAAATATTTAAGAAATATTTTTAAAGAGTCTTCAAAAAGTGTTCTAGAAGTCAAGATATCCGTTTCAAAGTGTAGGGTATAATATCTGGCCGATATAATATCTCAATTTACAATAACCATTCAATGCAACTAAACTTCGTGGAGATTGGAAAGTACATTAAAAGTCACAACACTTTCTGCTAGTGAGAGTGTCACAAATGTAAATTTAACAGAAATAAGATTATATTTAACACAGGAATAATTATGATTACAATACATATAATTACGTGTATTATGTTCTTGGTTTGCCAAGCTATGTCGTAATTAACTTTGAATAACCTTTCTGATTGTATTAGGAATATTGGAAAATACTTTATAAAACTGTGAATCAATCCCACGTCACTGTGCAGCTCTGTTGCACACCGGTATTAAAGTGATCAATTACATAGGACAAGTTAATATTAATATTAATTGTTATCCAAATATGTCACCTAATTAAACAGTTCCAATTAAATTAAGCTGCTCTTTGTCACAAAAAATTGTTGTTTTTCAATATGCCTCTGTATTATCAATTACTGCTTTCAGTTTTGCATGTATTGATATTACCGGATGTTTTTCTAAATCTCCATAAACATATAAACTTTGAGTACAATTTGACGTGCTAGTTTTGTAAAATTAAACAGACATTCCAGAAATTTATTCGAAAGCTGCCAGACCGGTTGTTTGAGTTACGTATGATGATAATCGTGATACCAAATAATGATAAATTGTTTAATGTTGAAAGAAATTAATCTCAAGTTTAATTTTTAAAAATCGGTTAACCTGATTTTGCAGTTTTGGTTATGTATGACGCTTCATAATTCAAGTCAATAAAGCAAATTGAAAGAAAAAAATGTACGATTTGTATATTGAAAAAACCAAAACAGCACTGATACCATTGTTTTTTAATTTAGGATTCTCTGGGATCGTAAATTTAATTTACTTAAAACTTTGTAATTTACTGATTTAAGATATGCACCTTTACACTTGAACAAAATCTGACGCGATTTTGAGAAAGCAAGTGTTTTTGGTTTAATCATAGTTGTGTAACAGTTTTGCACAAATTTTATATCCCGTTATGCTATTTCAGTGTGGCACTCTGTAACACTTTTAAAAGATTAACTTAAAAAAATTATAGTAACTATTATATACGCTTCCCGAATAAACAAATCTTGGCGCCATTTCCAGCGAAGCTCCAGTGTGATTATGTGTACAAACTCTATAATTACACAGACTATGTAATACATCACGTTCAGCCAGCTTTAAATTACGTTTAATTAACAGGCAAAATGAAACCAGGGCTCTAATACAGTAACGACTACTGCATCTAGCATTACCGAAGTGTTTCATACTGCGTTAGCGGCCCGGCAGCACAGCGCTACAGACTTTGTGTAAATATTTGACACAAAAAATTGATTAATCAATCGTAGCCTATATCTATAGTTGTGTCAAAAATTCAGTCCTTCCTGTTATACCGGTGTCTTAATAAAACATGCAATATATTTCTTCATTGTTTTGAGGTCGTGAAAAAATCAAACTTGTAGAGATTTTCATAAATATATAAATTTTTTATTCTACATTGCTCAAAGAAGTGATTTTTTACTTAGACGCCGCCTCGGTGGCCCAGTTGATAGCGTACTGGGCTTTCACTCCGAGGACCCGGGTTCGATTCCCGGCCAGGGCTTGGCATTTTCATACGCTTTAAATCATCCCATCGTCTGCATTAGCCCAAGTGTGCACAATAGTCGGACGATAAAAAAAATACTTAGACTACTATCCTTTGTGTGTGTGTGTGTGTGTGTGTGTGTGTGTGTGTGCGTGTGTAGTTAGAGTGTGTGTGTGTGTGTGTGTGTACTAAACAAATTGACAGATTTTGAATAAAGTAGGCTTTATTCCCAGGACCAATTTTTTAATTTTTCTAAAGAAATAATAAAACTTTTTATTAAAAAAATACTGTTAAGAATCAGATTTTCTTAAAATAAATTGTTGCGATTATTATGAAATTTCAATTTTTAATACATAATAAATAGCGAAACAAAACCTTTCATTACAGCCTAAAAAACGTTTCACGAGCAATTGGAAAAAGTTAAAAACCAAACTTTATGTTTGAACATTGATTAATTAGATTTTAATAAAATTTTTACTTCATAAAGCAATTAACTGTAAAAGAATACAAATAAACAGACAGACAGGCAAACAAAATTCTTTGTAATTAAGGATCTCCAATACAAAATGTAATAGTGTTTCTTATAGTATACTTTTAATGTAAATACTGTCAACGTAAAAACATTAAGAAACAGTTATTGAAATTCCGTTTAACATAGTTAAAAAACATTGTTAGTATAATTTTACAAAAAAATTCTGCTTTCCACTTTTGTTATTCAAAGTCTTGTTAATACTGGAACATGATATTATCCTAGATTTGTAATATATCCTTGTGAATACGTGCACAGTATAACACAGTTTAACGACAATTAGGCCTAGTGGTTTTCAAAGCATAAGCGAAAATCCTTTTTATATTTAGTCAGTGTAAATATGTAAAACGAGATTTTTAAGATTTATAAATACATATTCTAAAGTAATTCGAGATATTTGAGATATATAAATCTATATTGTAATGTAAAACGACAATTTTAGGATTTATAAATACGTAATTATTCTAATGTTAAACTAAGTTTTTGAGATATATACATTTGTATTCTAATGTAAAACGAGGTTTTTAGATATATAAATGTACATTCTAAAGTTAAACGAGTTTTAGAGGTACATAAATGTCTGTTCTTCTAGCAAGAGATTTTTAAGATTTATAAATACATATTCCAACGTTAAACGAGATTTTTGAGATATATAAAAGTATATTCTTTTGTGAATCGAGACTCTTGATATACATAAGCCAAGTTGCAATATTGTCCGTAATTAGTAAACAAAAAATATAAAAAGCTAATAGGCATTCTCGCTACCTGACTGCTCGCAGCTGTAAATTCGCACCAAAGAAACTACAGTAATAAAACTAACCTCAATGTTATTACAATGAATACGAAACAACTAATCAGCTGTTTAGTGAAGCGTCAAATAGTAAATAAATATTACCGTGCACAAACTTTCTCAAAGTGTGTGATTAGTTAAAAGTTAGTTTATAAAATTTTAAATGAAAAATGAAAAAAAATCCCCGTTCGAGAATGCTGTAATACAAACACACTTCGAAGGTGTCAGGTTTGTTTATTCTTTGTCTTACTCGATGCACTTCCGTACCGAAAGATTTTTACTTTAAATTTCCTGTAATGAGTGGAGTAAAGAATACAATATAAATTAGGATGATTTTTTTACCAAGTTTAGCAAAATTTTATGAATTGCTAAAGATTTTGTTAACCTTTGACATTTATGTAATTTTTTAATAAAAAATATGCTTTAATATTCTTTTCTTAAGAAGGTTTTCTTAAATGGTTCTGAAATATGCGAAACATACACACACGGAAAATGTTATCTAAAGTGGTTACCTTGTACACTTTACCATATATTTGAACAAAACAGACACACAAATAAAAGCTTATTATTATTCTACAAAGGTATTAAGCCACATGCATGCTGAGTAATTTAAATATTTGTTCATTAAATATAAGTAATAAAAATGTGATTCCATAATATCATCTTATAGCGACCTTGCCTTTGTTCAACTGTTGCTGAAGCAAGACGTAAGTTTCTAAGCAAATTCTTTTATTGCATCTACTAATTTCATGAAACTTAGAAGGAACCCGGCAAAGTTTCTGGACGTTGTAACAAAGAGGCTGCAGTTACAGTAAAACAGAACGCCTTCGGCTACTTCAACACTGTTAATGGCCTTTCTGTATTTAATCTAGACTTAACTAGAAATTAGTTTATTTCGTTACTGATTTTATATCTAAATTTTATAATTAGCGATTTTTCTTCAAAAAAATGAGCTTTGGAGCGGCAATTATGGTAAGATACAGACACTGGCCAAAACTGAACTTTAAAAATTATTTTTTTATGGGTAATTAACAATTATACAATTTTTGTATTTATATTTATTTCACTATAATAATTATAGTTAAAAACGAACGTCATCAAGCAATATATGAGCATAAAATCATTTTAAAATACAAAAAATTCCTTCAAAATATAGAAATAAGTCAGACGGGGTCAGGTTTTATTTCCCTGTTTTTAAAACACTTTGAAAGTTTAAAATTCAGTTTTTGCCGATTTTATTCAACCTTGGCACAAAAATTAATTTTGGCTATACAGTTTGGACAAGTTCTTTAAACATCAAAATTCATAAAACACATAAAATTCACTGATAAATGTTTTATATATATATATATATATATATATATATATATAAAAATTATTATTTAAATATTATTTAAAAATTACAGCTTATACGCCGTCATTTGATTTTAGAGAGGCCACGTTTTTTTTCAAATTTTATATTAGAAAACATTAGCTTAATTATTGGTTTATAAATGTCATTGACGCCATCTTAAAACCAACGTTTTCTAAACTGGTTTTACATTACGGATCAAATATTTCGGAACTTTTACAAATGTTTTTAAAAAATCACACAGGCAAAGCGTTTGTTTATGTTGAACGAAACTAAGTTTGTTCTACAATAAACTTTTCTTCCGAACTTCGGTTTGACTTTGAACCTAAGAAGTCAAACGCAAGACTTGGAACGCGTTACGTTCCCTCGGGAGGCACAACTCACGCTCCCCGCTGGCGAGAATAACCCTTGTCTCCCGTAATCCCGTTTTGGAACGGATCCAATTTCAGGCGACCCGAATAAATTTAACGTTTCCCTGCGACTGTATTGCTAAAACGAGGTTTGAGCTTTATTTAACAATATGCTATTAAATCCAGTATATTGGGAATTTGGTCCCGCAAACTTGTGTTTTTTTTAACAAAACGAATTAATGAATGTAGGCAAATACTGTATAATATAAGTGGGAAAGGACTCTACTTTATAACATAGGCTATTTTATTTTTACCAAACTTCTGAATTCTTATTTGTTAGGTTGTAGAGTAGGAGCACAGCATATGGTTTATCCAAGACTACATTTCACAACTTCTATAATTCGTTTCGGAGGAGCATTAAAACTCAAATTTTATTATTTACTATTACAATTAAATTAGCAATCTGATTATCAATTTAAAAAAATAAACTTTTTTATTTTTATTTTTATTTGGAGCGGCAATTATGGAAAGATACAGACATTGGCCAAAACTGAACTTTAAAAATTATTTTTATGGGTAATTAAAAATTATACAATTTTTGTATTTATAATTATATCACTACAATAATTATAGTTAAAAAACGAACGTCATCAAGCAATATGAGCATAAAACATTTTAAAATATAAAAAATTCTTTGAAAATATAGAAATAAGTCAGACGGTGTCAGGTTTTATTTCCCTGTTTTTAAAACAATTTGAAAGTTTAAAATTCAGTTTTTGCCGATTTTATTCAACCTTGGCAGTTAAATAATTATTTAATTTGGTCCCGCAAACTTGTGTTTTTTTTAACAAAACGAATTAATGAATGTAGGCAAATACTGTATAATATAAGTGGGAAAGGACTCTACTTTATAACATAGGCTATTTTATTTTTACCAAACTTCTGAATTCTTATTTGTTAGTTTGTAGAGTAGGAGCGCAGCATATGGTTTATCCAAGACTACATTTTACAACTTCTATAATTCGTTTCGGAGGAGCATTAAAACTCAAAATTTATTATTTACTATTACAATTAAATTAGCAATCTGATATCAATTTAAAAAAATAAACTTTTTTATTTTTATTTTTATTTGGAGCGGCAATTATGGTAAGATACAGACATTGGCCAAAACTGAACTTTAAAAATTATTTTTTGTGGGTAATTAAAAATTATACAAATTTTGTATTTATAATTATATCACTACAATAATTATAGTTAAAAAACGAACGTCATCAAGCAATATGAGCATAAAACATTTTAAAATATAAAAAATTCCTTGAAAATATAGAAATAAGTCAGACGGTGTCAGGTTTTATTTCCCTGTTTTTAAAACAATTTGAAAGTTTAAAATTCAGTTTTTGCCGATTTTATTCAACCTTGGCAGTTAAATAATTATTTAATTTGGTCCCGCAAACTTGTGTTTTTTTTAACAAAACGAATTAATGAATGTAGGCAAATACTGTATAATATAAGTGGGAAAGGACTTTACTTTATAACATAGGCTATTTTATTTTTACCAAACTTCTGAATTCTTATTTGTTAGTTTGTAAAGCAGCATATGGTTTATCCAAGACTACATTTCACAACTTCTATAATTCGTTTTGGAGGAGCATGTTTATGTAAATTACGCAAAACTTAAAATATCGAAAGCATAATCGATTTATTTGAAATTTATCACAAAGATTGATTAAAAAATTAACAAACAAAATTAAGAAAAATCCTTGAAACCGTTGCAAAACGGCAGAGTTCATAAATCTTTAACTATTTCATGTTAAACTGTTTGAAAATCAGCATTAAAATTGTTGACTGAAGAATTGCAAATGTCTAAATATTACTTAAAATATATTTTCCAAAGACAATGTAGGCTTATTTTAGTCATCAGTAACTCAATATATTTATTAGTTCTATTCACGAATTTCAATGTTGGATATAAAATAATCCAAATCACTTCTTAAGTATAATTTTAATATCTCTTTAAAAAGTTTCAGAGTTGTAAACATGAATAATTTCTAGGTAACTTTTGTAGAGAGCGTTTTTTAATTTTCTGTATTAATAATATTTTAATCGTTATTTTATAAGAGAGGCTTATGAGAAAACGTTAATTAAATTACCAAAATCTTGAAACTTTTTTTTTGGTGTTTAACGTCCGACTATTGTGCACACTTGGGCTAATGCAGACGATGGGATGCTTTGTAGCAGGGGTCTCCAAACTTTCCAGCCTTAAGGCCATACTGATTACTCCAGTAAGTTCCGAGGGCCAAAACCATATTATCATTGTTGCCGGTGGTAAAAAGTGAAATAGTCCACTGATGAAAAAAAAGTCCGAAAAAGTACGCAACGTTTAAAAAAGGCTGCAAAGACCTTCTCCAAAATGAAGTACACAAAAAATGTTTACAGATCTAAATTAACTGATGAGCATCTTAAATCTCTTTTAATAATTGGTACAAGTAAAGTTAGTCCACAACTACAAACTATTGTCAGTGGAAAATCTCAATTACATGAATCTCATTAGTATTTCATATGTCATTATGCTTGTTATAAGTTATGTTTTTATTTAAAATGTATAAAATGTTAGTTGGATTCATTTCAATAATTTGTTAGTTATTATATACTGAAGTTAAATTTTCTGCATATTATACATGTCTTTGCTCATTACAATTCTGTGTTTCTTTATCCAACTTATCACAAAAACAATAACAATAAGCCTACAACAATGTTATGAGTAGTTAGCCCATGACCATATCAATGTAGATGTCATATTAATAATTATTCAACATAAAATTGGAATACTTCAGTAAACTAAATTTAATTTGCTATAAAAAATTTGTTCTCTAAAAGGAGTTTTCAAGTATGCTAGCTCTCCGCGGGCCGGATGTGGCCCTCGGACCGTAGTTTGGAGACCCCTGCTTTATAGCGTATGAAAATGCCAAGCCCTGGCCGGGAATCGAACCCGGGACCTCGGGGTGAAAGCCCACGAGGCGGCTAAAAAAAAAAAATATTGAAACAATTAACAAGAAAATGCAAACAAATGTTGACTTTGGAATTTTCCGTGGATTTTAAAACTAATGACGAAAAACTATTATAACTTTCTGTGTTGAGATATTTAGACTTTTAATTGTTACTTTTTAAAATGTAAACTTTTAATTAAGAGTTCTTTAGTAGAGAGTTTTAGTAGACATTTAGGGTTTAACAAGACGTCATAAGGAGTGAGTGAAATTTATCTGACTTTAATGTAGAAACGTATATACTTGTGCATAAATTACAAATCTTATTTCTTCTGCCTTCGCGATCGGTGGTTTTTCTTAATGGGTGAGGAAGCAATAAATAACCGATCTATTTCACACTGAAAGCTTTTCCAATACATTATTCAGATGAATCAACACGACTTCCAACGATCACGTGACACACGTAGACCCATACTTGGGAATAAAAATACAAACTAAAACGTTTTGCTTACTTAAAGTCAAAACTGTAAATCCACACAGTCTGAGCTCATGTCTGGGGATTAGATTTTGAAACCCCCCACACAAACATTCTTACATATTGATGTGTCAAAGTCGTGTGGTATTGGCAAAAATTATAAAATTGTTAATTTGGAAATGTTTTTAAAGCATATTTTTTTAAATCCAGAACTCACTTAATATTTTTTGTCGCTTCTAATATTAATATTTATAACAAATATTTGGTTTGAAAACAAATCGGAAAGTTTAAATTTATTACGCTTCCATTGTTTGTTTCAACATAATAAGAAAGTGTTTTTTTTTATTTTTTCACATGTGGGAGTGGCTTGAAATCTAAATCTTGATGTTTGTAAGACACTAAAGAAGTTATTTTTAGGAATTATGAAGATTTTCCATTGAAAGGTATGAGGTTGTGTTGAGGTACTGTAGGCCTAATAACAGACTTAAAGCGTATTAACGAACACACACACACACACACACACACACACACACACACACACACACACACACACACACACGCACACACGCACGCACACACACACAAACATACACACACACGCACGCACACACACACACACACATACATACACACGCACGCACGCACACACGCGCACACACACACACACACACACACACACACACACACACGCACGCACACGCACGCACACGCACACACACACACACACACACACGCACACGCGCGCACACACACGCGCGCACACACACGCGCACACGCACACATACACATACACACACACACGCGCACGCACGCACATACACACAATCTTACTTGGGTTGATTGTAGATGACATTTTACATTTAAGTACAAATACCATTTGTATAGAAGTTCTTTTAATTTGCTAAAATGAATTTTTGAAAAGGAACTTCACAGCGGTCATGTTTCATTTCCATGTGATTTGAAAGTTTAAAATGCAGATTATAATATTTCTTATTATTAAAAAATCAGATTCTGAGGAAACGAAAAAATAAGCCGCTATTGAAAAGAGAACTTCCATTACGTCATCGAGTCGAGACAGCTGCGCTCCGCAATTTGACCAAATGGTTTTGGATATCTTAAGAAGTTCGTGCTACTTGTGGTACAAAATATTCGTATGAACGAAAGCACAAGAAATGGATGATTAATATTCACTGATTAAATGAAACAATATTTCAGCTAATTAATTATTACAATGATTTGAATCCGTTTGTTGACAAGTTGAACCATTGCCGCGCCTTAGCCTGTCAAGCCATGGATTTCGATGGAATTTATATGAAATACATGGATCCTATTTTCAGTTCCCTTTGCATTACGCAAGACAGAAAATTCAATTTGTGTTATTAGGGGTATCAACTAAAGGATTGGTTGAATCCTTCAACATTGGATTTCCTTTGCTTTACTGGATTATAGAAAGAAAATGAATGGAAAGTATTTTTGCAAATTTAAAGTTTTCTTTCTTGTTAGTTTATTAAATAGAAACGCGATTTTATTAATTCACTAATGTTTTCGCGACTTTTATAATTGGTATAAAGAGAAATAATAGGCTATATTTTTCGATTTTATAAATTATTTGAGTAAGAAATGATGCAACTATTTACACACTTGGAATATTCCAAAAACTATATAAAGTCAATCTATAAATTTATTAATACTGAATTTATTTCCCTACTTATGTTTAAAAAGCAATATTTATAATAAGACCAATGAATTAAACCTAAACGTAGCCAATATTTTATTTGTCAGGAAAAATCTAACGTTAAAATATTTTAATAAAATTTAAAATAAATTTGTGCCGATACAATACCTATTCCAATGGTACTTATAGCCAAACCTGAACACGCATAAATGCCAAACCGTAAATGTGTTATCTGTACTTACAAGGCCAAAATTCAAGAAAACAACGTACAGAAATAAACTACTACTAATTGTGACTTTGGATTTTTCAATGAAAATAATAAAATGAATGTGAGTTTTTCTGATGTTTTTGCACCATATTTTTTATTCACTCACGAAAGGTAAACTTATGTTAGCCGCTGACATACATTATAGATTCTATAATTTATGCGAAATACCCTAAAAATTATCCGTTTTTTTACTATATCTCTAGAACCTTACTGATTTAATATACGAGGTGTGTTCAGAAATGTAACGAGAATTTTTAAATTTTACCGGCTTGTAGAGTCATATTGTCAAACACTTTTTTTATTTTGTTGATATACATGCCTTTGAAGTATGATAAAACTTTCAGCAGTTTTCATTGTTGACTTTGTCTGTGACAACCACTAAGGTTAGACGTGTTTTTATGAGATCAGCGATTTTCGCTTTAGGTTCTGCTCTAGAATTAAACGTTTTTCGATATGCGAGGTGTGTTCAGAAAGTAACGAGAATTTTTAAATTTCGCGGGCTTGGAGAGTCCGATTGTTAAACATTTTTTTTAATCATGTTGGTATACATGCCCTTGAAGTATGATAAAACTTTCAGCTGTTTTCATTGTTGACTTTGTCTGTGACAGCAACTCACGTCTGTGTCAGACGTGTTTTTATGAGCTCGGCGATTATCGTTTGTTTAAAGAAAAAGGATCAAAGAATTTGTATCACATTTTGCGTAAAAATGGAATAAAGTGTAACAAAGTGTGTGAAATGTTAACAATGGTCTATGGTGAGTCTGCTATGAGTAAAACAAGAGTTTACGGGTGGTATAAGCGTTTCCAAGAAGGCCGTGAAGTCGTTGAAGATGACAAACGCCCTGGACACCCCAGCACATCAACAACCGATGAAAACGTGGAAAAAGTGAAAGAAATGGTTATGAACAATCGCCGAATCACAATTAGAGAGATCGCTGTTGATGTTGGCATATCGATTGGATCATGTCATTAAATTGTTTCCAATGTTTTGTGTATGAAACGCGTGGTAGCAAAATTCGTTTCAAAATTGTTGAATTTTGAACAGCGGCGAATGGAAGTTGCTTAGGAGTCACTAAAAGAAGTCAACGACGATGCAGAATTACTGAAACGTATTATAACAGGTGACGAAACATGGGTTTACAGATATGACGTCGAAACTAAGGCTCAATCATTCTGGCTCGCCAAGAACGAAAAAGGCTCGACAAGTGCGGTTGAACTTGAAGGTTATGCTCATTGTGTTCTTCGATATTAATGGCATTGTGCATCATGAATTCCTGCCACCAGGTGAAACGGTCAATAAGGACTACTACCTACAAGTTCAACGCCGTTTGCGTGAAGGAATCCGAAAAAAAAAACGCCCGAATCTGTAGAAAAACAATTCATGGCTTTTGCACCACGATAATGCACCAGCTCACACTTCATCGCTTGTTCGTGAATTCTTGGCCAAACACAGTACTGTAACAATGCCCAGCCTCTATATTCGCCAGACATGGTTCCGTGTGACTTTTTCCGATTTCCAAAAATAAAGAGAACCTTAAGAGCCGTCGTTTTACAGCCGTATATAACATTAAAAGCGCATCGCTGAAAGAACTAAGATCGAGTTTGAGAAGTGTTTCGAGGATTGGAAGAAGCGCTGGCAAAAGTGCATAATCTCCAATGGGGACTATTTTGAAGGCGACCACATCAATGTAGAAGAATAAATAAATATTTTGTTCACAAAATTAAAATTCTCGTTACTTTCTGAACACACCTCGGTATAGTGGCGTTACTGTATAAGTTTAATTTGGGGTACTTAGAATCTACATTACTGCAAAACGTAATAAAAATAGACATGAATTTAATAAATCTTATTGTTGTTTTAATTGTTGTTAACTGTTGTTTTTGTTGTCAAATTGTTTTATTGTTGAAGAGGGTTTTTGCCATGAAAGGACTTTTTTAAATTAACCTTTTAGGAAAATGTGTTTAATCTTAAAGATGTTAAATTTTATCGGTCTTTTCATTAATTCTTCAAACAAATACACCCATGCAAGCCCGAGAGCATGCATGTAAAGAAAACTTGAAAGTCGATGTTTGCACTTTATAAGATTTAAAAATAAAAACACTACGTTTTGGTATTCGTAGAACAGAAATGAAAAAAATTTTAAAATATAAAATTAAACAATTCGAATGTCGGCCAAAACTTGATTTCGTTTTACAAAATTTCTAACACAACCGTACATTTTTAAAAGATTGGCATACATTTTTTTTAAAGAACGAACATTTGTTTTTTATTTTCGAAAATCAAAACGGATAAACACTGGAACCTTTGACTCGTCTTCCCTACACACAACCATCTGCATGTGTACAATGCAGACAAAGTTGATGTCATTGAATGTGGCCTAAATATCAGCATATCGAGGCACCAGTATTCGCAAAACAATACTGTTTAAATAATCTCCGGCTCTTGATTTATTCATTTTAATTTGTTAAAATTAATCACTCAGACAACGTCCCATCGGTATGATTACACAAACCGCAGAAACAGATCTGTGTTTATTTATTTCATGTGCATTCAATACAACCTGGGGGACTTGACATCAAATTATAACCAGAGTTGTAAAATATAATTCACTCGCATTGAAACAACTCAATTTCAATCCCCAGTGAAACGCTATGCTTTTAATATTACGAAAAATATTTGTGTACATCGGGATGAATTCAACTTTTCAAATTATACCAATGAATACTTTAAATAACTTTTGCAAATATTTCTAAAACATTATTGTATTTTTAAAGCAACACTACTGCAGGCGCAGGAAATACTGGACCCGTTTGAGCAGAAATATTTACCATTCACAAATTGCGTTTAAATGAACACATACTTGTGTATTTTACCCGCAAATAACGTCATGTAGTCCCTCAACTCTCGCTCAAGTGCTGGTAGCGAATTTCGACAATATTTTATGTTATTTTTACACTTTTTTGAAAATATATATACCACCATTATAAACAGTGTAATAAAATCTGCATAATGTATCATTTAAAATTTTTAAAATAGTTTCCAAATATGAGAAGTATAAATATAATACATTAAATTTTATATTGCAAATACACAAATTTTAATTTTGACTGCTGCTGTAATAGCATATTTTCACATGGAAATGAACACGTTAAATACAAGCTAGAGAACTCGTTAGAAGACTCGATCTTCCTACAATATCCGGGATCGAATTAAAAGACTAATAACGAACCTGGAACTTTTCATGATGCAGATTGAGAAACCTTTTTACTCTGAGAGTGTCGTTGCAGCGGATGGCACGTTCTAACAGCGCGGCCTCGGAGGACAGGTCTCCAGAAGAAGCGAAACTGCAACAAAATTACAATTTTAAATTTACCAATTGTTATGCAATGCGCTAAACATACGAGTACATTTACGGAAACTGTATAACATACACTTTTCATTTCATATATAAAATAGCTTTTAATTTGACTGCGTGCTCAACTCCCCCTCCCCGAGTTAAACCACCGTACTCATGCTCATGCCTACTGCATAAATACATACATACATACATACATACATACATACATATATATATATATATATATATATATATATATATATATATATATATATATATATATAAATATATATATATATATACATATATATCTTATACATATATATATTATATATATAAATATATTTTTTTTAACGTCCGACTATTGTGCACACTTGGGCTAATGCAGACGATGGGATGCTTTATAGCGTATGAAAATGCCAAGCTCTGGCCGGGAATCGAACCCGGGACCTCGGGGTGAAAGCCCAGTACGCTATCAACTGGGCCACCGAGGCGGCTTTATATATATATATATATATATATATATATATATATATATATATATATATATATATATATATGTTGAAGAAGGAACGCATACAGGAGAAAGATGCTCCCAAGGTCCCAGAGAATGAAATCCCAAAGAGAGCAGGGGTAAAATGAACGGAGGAGCGGAAGAGGATCCATGAGGACAGGATGAGGGAGGTGTGGAGGATTAGAAGGAGCAAGACACTAGTCGAAGTGCTTTGCGTGATCCATCAGGGTCTATACGCAGATAATAATAATAATAATATATATATATATATATATATATATATATATATATATATATATATATATATATATATATATATATATATATATATATATATATATATATATATATATATATATATATATATATATATATATATATATATATATTATTATTTGAGTACTTCTATATAATGTTATTATCGTTTAATAAGGTAACGCATAAAATTAACAGCAACACTTTGAAGCATTAATTGCTCTACTTAAACTTTTAGTCTATTTTGTAAATCTGTTTATTAAGTAGCAGTTCCCATTTGATAAAAATGCTAAAAAATATCAGTGTTATTCTTTTATTGGCCACGAAGGACATCATCAAGGTTTAATAATGAAGACAATTTGCCCTTCTTTACTGCCCTCGCGCTATTACACTGGCGAGGTTTTTGCCCATGTTCTCCAGACTCCATTTCCCAAGCCGCCAATTTCATTTCAAATAACGACCTTTCTTTCTCCTTACTTAGTACGCCCAACAGTCTCAAAACTTACTGCACGGCACTAGCGACTATTTCGTACGTCTTTACCTGAAATCAAATAAATTTTAAAACAACTTTATATCTTCTAAGTATTTCAGTAGACGTTGATCACAACTGTAAAAACAAACGTGTTCTTGTATTGAAAGCGATATCTCTTAATTGTTATTTAATTTCTGTTAGAAATGAGCGATTGGAATTGCCATCACAGTAAGACCCAGACCCGAGTCCTTGAGTATAAAAGTATACATTTTTTTGTTTTAAACTGAACTTAAAAACCGATTTTGCTAAAACGGTTCCGTTGCATAACAAAATCCATTCAATCGTTTTCAAATTTAAAATTTAAAAACATCCTATTTATATATTATATGTTTATAAAAATCTGCTTTAACGATTCTATCAGCACTAAACTTTGCAGAGGTATTTTAAATTCTCAAATTCAGTTAGAGATACGAAAATTTCCCAAATGGCGGTTAAGAATCAATATAATTTTAAAACTAAAATTATTAACTGAAGTAGTTTTTAATGTTTAAATTAATGTGAAATCAGATTTTCGAAAATGCCTATTATATAAATAAAAATTAAGCGATGCTATTACTTATTTATAAATAAATTTATTATCTATCACGTCAGCGAGATAACTATACGTAGCGAATATTATACTCCTACTCGACGGTTCATTTGGTTTTAGTTTACCAAAGAAAATGTATAAGGTATTTGATAGCGTGACTGCGTTAATAAATATAAATAACGTTTGCGTTTATCATGACAAATGTCAGCAGCGGATATGTGTCATAATTGACGTTTGATTCACCTTAGGAATGACAAATGGTCCTTTACTGGTTTCATGCGTGACAGATTAAGGCAAAAAATGTGCAAGTCACTGTTTGCTTTCCTGATTTATATTTCTTATTTAACTGAAGTCATGGGCTTCTTTTCATTTTTCACTTTTAACTATACAAAAAAAAAAAAAAAAAAACAAAAGAAGCATGGGGTAACAGTGAAAAATCGATATTGACATTTGGTTGACAAATACTTTTCTGTGTGTTTGTGTATGTGCTCATTCCTGGAGTCGATTCCGACTGATCGATTCCGATTAGGTTTGGCATGTTGTAGCTCTGGTTTGTTTATAGCTGGCGAAAAGACTTTCAAAGTTTTCGTAAAAATTGGTTGCGAATTTTGATTCATTATTTCTATTGAGTTTCTGAAACACTTAAACAAAATACTTGTGTAGATTTATCTAATAGAAATGCGGTTCAAGTGGTATCGAAGAAAATGGAAATATTATACCGTAATTTATGTGATAAAGCGTACAGGCGGAAAACTCCAGTAAAATAGCAATTTAAAATAGAAGACGGGCAAACAGACGAAATTGCAAACATTTGAACAACATCCAGAAATAAAAAAACACTTCTTGATGCAAGCAAATTGAAAACAAAATATTAATCTGAAATTTGATTTTCCACGAAAACAATATTTTTGTCTGAACGTAAAAATTTACTTATTTCATATCTGTCGTTATACAATTAACAATTTGCCCCTCCTTTCAACGCAAAATGAAATAAGAATAACCTAAATTAACGAAGTTCACTTATCGCCCTGAGACACAATATTTGTAATAGTAGTAAATGGAATTGAATGATAGCTTAAAGACAAGTGAGCTAAGGAAAAGGATTCATCACACTTCCCTGGATGCTGCTGAGAGAGTATATCGGCCATTGAATAATTCATAACCGGTGATGGCAGATTTTTTGCTCCATCAGCGCCTTCTTGCGGGAGAAATTCGGTCAAGTCTGGGCGATAAACAGTCCTTCTGTATAATAGAGCATTTATTTATTTATGCTTTACAAAGTTGTATCCATTACGGCTGTTTATGACTGTATAAAGATGCTTAGGCATGTATTTATATTGTAAACTCGTTCTTAGGAAACTGTTGAGAATGCATTGAATACTACTTTAGATGAAAGCGAAAATAAATCCATCAGATATTGCCGGCGATTCAGTAAGTGCAGTAACTGGACAAGTAACAACATGCATGGATCAGACAAGACAGGACCACACGGTGGTTTTCCTGTAAGAGAGGAAGAAAGAGGGAGAAAGAGGGAAGGAGGTACAGACAGTTCGGCAATAAGGGCCACACAAGACAATATTTATGTATGTGTAAATTATAACAGAGCCTAAACAATACAATAGTTTTTGGAAAATAAGTCGACACATGAGGTACGAAAAAATTATACCTAAATAGGAGATTTTAAATTTCGGCTTTGCTTTACGAAATTTAAAAGAGAACCGAAAACGAACAATAATGGCTTCGACAAATAAAGTTGAGTAAAACTGATCAGCAAATTCTTTTGTTGAAAAGCAATTTAACCGGCTGCAAATCGGTTTAAAGTGAGATCAGACTTCTACGCCTCTAATTAAAACTGACACAGATAGAGTACGCTTGTTTGCACTATACCCCTCCTCTTTGCATTATGCAGATTTCATTCATTTAAAATTTATTTCCATAGAAATTATAATATTTGCATTTTAAGTGTTTCTGTGAATTTTTACATCAGTCGTATTTTTGTAGTAGGGCATAAAGTGAAACGTTAACAGAGAAGCGTATAGGAAATACATTATTTGCAGCTTCACATTAACGTGACCACATGTTCAACCCTGATTGCGTCAGAAACGCTGAAACTGAAATTTCAGTGGTTTAACAGTACAAATTAACAATCCTTGTTTTGTATATTCATACAAACAACGGAACAACGATAATCGATATAGCCTGAATAAAAATTATTGATATCTATTTTAAAATAAATGATATTAAAATTTAAAATTATAGTAGTACTAATAATTAGTAACAATTATTAGTATGAATTTTTAATTTTCTTTGCTGATATTCTTAGAAATGTATCCGCGAAAAAAGACAATTAAAGAAAAAAATGTCATACCAAAGAGTGATGAGTGCTGAGTGAGAACACTGATGTGGACCAATCAAGGAAAATCTTTTCCATGCCGCGATAGCCATAACCACGAGGTTATAGAAGATTAAGCCACAATCTTTGAGGATTTTATTATAATTTTCTTAACTACTTAATAAATCCAGCTGCACAAAAACTCAGCAAAGAAAGCTACCATTTTATAGAGGCGTGTTTTAGTAGTCATTCGTCTTTTTAAAAGGTTTTTTTATTGATAAAACATAACTCTTCTTTTCTTATTGCTTTCGTAAAGTAACAACAAAGAATTGATTTACTCAATTACTGAAAATAGTGAGGTACAAGTGTGGGACATGTTAGGAACATTCGCAGCACGCAGCTGTGTCGACGGCAAACATTTCTTGCACCTGTATGGTTTAAACGCTTGAATACAACCTCAGAATATCTAAACAAAACTTAAGGATATCAAAAATCTTACAGCCTAAATTGTTAAATATAGCTTCAGAGCACTTAACAAAACATGTGGGTAACACAAGTCTTACATCCTAAACGGTTAAATATTGTCTCAGAGCAATTAACAAAACATGTGGGTAACACAAGTCTTACATCCTAAACGGTTAAATATTGTCTCAGAGCAATTAACAAAACATGTGGGTAACACAAGTCTTACATCCTAAAAGGTTAAATATTGTCTCAGAGCACTTAACAAAGCATGTGAGTAACACAAATTTTACATCCTAAACGGTTAAATATTGTCTCAGATCACTTAACAAAACATGTAGGTAACACAAGTCTTACATCCTAAAAGGTTAAATATTGTCTCAGATCACTTAACAAAACATGTGGGTAACACAAATTTTACATCCTAAACGGTTAAATATTGTCTCAGATCACTTAAAAAAACATGTAGGTAAATCAAATATTACATCCTAAACGGTTAAATATTGCCTCAGAGCACTTAACAAAACATGTGGGTAACACAAGTCTTACAACCTAAACGGTTAAATATTGTCTCAGAGCAATTAACAAAACATGTGGGTAACACAAGTCTTACATCCTGAACGGTTAAATATTGTCTCAGAGCATTTAACAAAACATGTGGGTAACACACATTTTACATCCTAAACGCTTAAATATTGTCTCAGATCACTTAACAAAACATGTAGGTAAATCAAATATTACATCCTGAACGGTTATATATTGTCTCAAAGCAATTAACAAAACACATAGATAACACAAGTCTTACATCCTAAACGGTTAAATATTGTCTCAGAGCACTTAACAAAACATGTGGGTAACACATATTTTACATCCTAAACGCTTAAATATTGTCTCAGATCACTTAACAAAACATGTAGGTAAATCAAATATTACATCCTAAACGGTTAAATATTGCCTCAGAGCACTTAACAAAACATGTAGCTAACACAAGTCCTACATCCTAAACGGTTAAATATTGTCTCAGAGCACTTAACAAAACATGTGGGTAACACAAGTCTTACATCCTAAACGGTTAAATATTGTCTCAGAGCAATTAACAAAACACATAGATAACACAAGTCTTACATCCTAAACGCTTAAATATTGTCTCAGATCACTTAACAAAACATGTAGGTAAACCAAATATTACATCCTGAACGGTTAAATATTGTCTCAGAGCACTTAACAAAACATGTGGGCAACACAAGTCCTACATCCTGAACGGTTAAATATTGTCTCAGAGCACTTAACAAAACATATAGGTAACACAAGTCTTACATCCTGAACGGTTAAATATTGTCTCAGAGCACTTAACAAAACATGTGGGTAACACAAGTATTACATCCTGAACGGTTAAATATTGTCTCAGAGCACTTAACAAAACATGTGGGTAACACAAGTCTTACATCCTAAACGGTTAAATATTGTCTCAGAGCACTTAACAAAACATGTGGATAACACACATTTTACATCCTAAACGCTTAAATATTGTCTCAGAGCACTTAACAAAACATGTGGGTAACACAAAGTTTACATCCTAAACGCTTAAATATTGTCTCAGATCACTTAACAAAACATGTGGTAACACAAATATTACATCCTAAACGGTTAGATATTGTCTCAGAGCACTTAACAAAACATGTAGGTAACACAAGTCTTACATCCTAAACGGTTAGATATTGTCTCAGAGCACTTAACAAAACATGTAGGTAATACAAATATTACATCCTAAACGGTTAAATATTATCTCAGAGCACTTAACAAAACATGTAGGTAACACAAATATTACATCCTAAACGGTTAAATATTGTCTCAGAGCACTTAACAAAACATGTGGGTAACACAAGTCTTACATCCTAAACGGTTAAATATTGTCTCAGAGCACTTAACAAAACACATAGGTAACACAAGTCTTACATCCTAAAGGGTTAAATATTGTCTCAGAACACTTAACAAAACATGTGGGTAACACACATTTTACATCATAAACGCTTAAATATTGTCTCAGATCACTTAACAAAACATGTAGTTAAATCAAATATTACATCCTAAACGGTTAAATATTGCCTCAGAGCACTTAACAAAACATGTAGGTAACACAAGTCTTACATCCTAAACGGTTTGATATTGTCTCAGAGCACTTAACAAAACATGTAGGTAACACAAATATTACATCCTAAACGGTTAAATATTATCTCAGAGCACTTAACAAAACATGTGGGTAACACAAGTCTTACATCCTAAACGGTTAAATATTGTATCAGAGCACTTAACAAAACATGTGGATAACACACATTTTACATCCTAAACGCTTAAATATTGTCTCAGATCACTTAACAAAACATGTAGGTAAATCAAATATTAATCCTAAACGGTTAAATATTGCCTCAGAGCACTTAACAAAACATGTAGGTAACACAAGTCTTACATCCTAAACGGTTAAATATTGCCTCAGAGCACTTAACAAAACATGTAGGTAACACATCCTAAACGCTTAAATATTGTCTCAGATCACTTAATAAAACATGTAGGTAAATCAAATATTACACCTAAACGGTTAAATATTGCCTCAGAGCACTTAACAAAACATGTGGGTAACACAAGTCTTACAACCTAAACGGTTAAATATTGTCTCAGAGCACTTAACAAAACATGTAGGTAACACAAATCTTACATCCTGAACGGTTAAATATTGTCTCAGAGCACTTAACAAAACATGTGGGTAACACAAAGTTTACATCAAACGCTCTCAATCACTTAAGAAAACATGTGGTAACACAAATATTACATCCTAAACGGTTAGATATTGTCTCAGAGCACTTAACAAAACATCAGATCAGAGCACTTAACAAAACATGTGGGTAACACAAAGTTTACATCCTAAACGGTTAAATATTGTCTCAGATCACTTAACACAACATCCTAAACGGTTACATCCTAAACGGTTATATATTGTCTCAGATCACTTAACAAAACATGTGGTTAACACAAATCATACAGTCTAAATTGTTGAATAGAACATTAGAACATCTAACAAAAGTTATGGGTAACACAAGTCTTACAGCGAACATGGTTAACTATAGGTTTACCTTTTTTACACCGGAAAAATGAGTTAGTTATTTACAACGTAAGTTTGGTGTGGAACGTTCTATTTACAACCAATTAACATTGAACAATAAATGCAGATTTATATTTCATCATTACACTAACGATAATAATTGGATTTTATTGTTAATTAATGCTTGTAAAATAAATACAAAGTTTGAGGTGCGCTTTGATTATTCAGAATTTGATTACGTAATGGAAAGGACGTAATTTTGCGCGTATAATTTGGGTCATCCTATTGTTTCCTTTTATCAATAGGAAATGTTCAGTTATAACAAATTATACTTTTATTTCAAATCAGCCTTAAATGCTCTTCTCGTAGAATAGTGTCTGTTTCATTGTTTTTGTTGTGTTTAAGTCCTGAAACAACTGCGATTTAAGTAAGACAGATTATTTAGGTACAGGATTCAGCATCCGTAGTTACAATTCCGATTTGGCTTATTTTTGCAAAAAATCCAGGTTTAAAGAACACAAAATCCCATTCGTAACAAATCGTCAGTAAGCGATCGAACAACTTCAAGGTTCAGTTGCTAGCTCTAATAACTCGTTTTTCGATACATATTTGCTAATGAACGTTACAGTTCTCGTATTTATAACACATACAAATATATTATACTTCAGGAATTGGGTGTAAAATTTGTCGACAGCTTTTATCACTAAGCTTTCTTGGTAGCGGATTTCCGGTTCTTTACACAAAAAGATTAAGAAAGCTTTAAAGGAATCAAAGCAGATTAAGTATTATGAATTATTGGAGAACTGTTTTACCGTGATGGGAAATTACATCGTACAAGAAAAGCATTTTACTGTATTTGGTTATACGGAAAGTATATCTGCACTGTTACAAAAAATTGAAACTTTTATAAATTTACAAATATTATTTGTCTTTTGGTAAAAGTAACAATTTAAAGAATGTAAAGTAATATTTTTTATTTTTTTTGTTAAAATTTTAAGCCTAAACTATGTGGACATGTATCGTATTACATTTTATGAGATTAAAACACACTTTCAGAGCTTCATTACTCATTTCCGACTTCTACCTTTACCGGTCATTGGCAAGAACAGTAAAAGTCAAAACAGTAAAAAGAACAGTAAAAGTGTGTAATAGGAGCTGTAATGTGACTTAAAACTTCTGCAAACCTTATTTTGTACGCATGTTATACTTTTTTTTTTTTTAATTAATTAAAACTGAGGCGTGCCCCATCTAGTAATTTTTCTTTATCATTGTGTTCACTGTGTGCTGGGGTGCAGTCCGACGGCTGGTCCCAATGTGTTTACGGCCTGGAGAGGTCAATTGGCTTGGTCCTCTTCAGCCTTCTTGTGATGTTGTCACTGCGGCATAGTAGTTGGACAATCTCTGTATTATTATGCTGTTCTAACCTGCAATAATGCTTAACCGAGAGCTTTTTAATGACTTCCTGAACAGATTCAACACCTAGGTCCTTATGTATGTTTTCATTTCTCACATACCAAGGGGCGTTGACAATCGTTCTCAATACTTTATTTTGAAAAACTTGAATAATTTTACTATTGCTTTCTTGTACGAGTACATCCCCAGAGTGGTGCACCATAGGTCCATATTGGTCTTAGAACTTGCTTGTATAGCAGTATCTTGTTGGCTACCGAAAGTTCTGAATTTCTTCCAATAAGCCAAAACATTTTATTGAATTTGAGCTGTAGCTCCTCTTTTTTCTTTTTTACATGCACCTTCCATCGGAGCTTTGCATCGAATGTCATTCCTAGATATTTAGCACTGTTTGCATATGTTATATTCCTTTCGTTTAATATTATTGGTAATGGTTCATATTTTCCATTCGTAAAATTAATGTGTACAGTTTTTGCTTCATTAAGCTTTACTCTCCATTTTTTTGTCCATTGACTTACTGCGTTGGTGGCATTCTGTAATTTCTCTGTGACTTCTAAAATATTGTCTCCAACTGTTAAAATTGCTGATGTTATACATGTTTCACACAACAATTAAACATGTTACACTATACGAAAGGTTTTTAATGTGACTGCACTAATGTTTTGTTTTAATTTTATTGCACCACTTGAATACTTTGTGGCAGTCAGACTGTCGTTTGTTGCCGAACCTGAGGGCGCAGCACTCGGACACGCTGATTCCTGAATTAATTTCTGAAGAATATGCATGGCATTCCGTTCCTTAAAGCTGAAGACTTTTGATTTGCCACTGCTGTTAAATTTTGTACAACATTGAAAATGGTCGTTAAAATGGTATTAATCATCTCGTCTTCTTCCATTACATGCGGAGGAATCGGTGACCTAGTTATATACCATAACAACCCAAAAATTGTATTCCAACATCCGACCAGGTATATTGAGGTCTAGATTGTTTCCTCACCAAGTTCTACTGACGAAATAAGTAGATTCGAGATATTTAAAAAAAAAACGTTTATGCTGATATTGAATTTAGAAAAAGTAGGCTACTTGCCGATCAAATATTTACTCCATCTAATGGCTGGCGTCACGGCCTCCCTGAGCCTTTAATACAACAAAGCACGGTCAGATCCTAATTACTAATCAATGTGGCAGTAAAAGTAGGTATTTATTATTTGATGAAGGGTTTTTTATGAAAATTACAAAATTATAAATTATGGTTATGATAAATTTTATTTTAATTAACATAATTTTGAAAACATAAACGTACTTGTAACACGTAATATGGGCTACTTAAAAGACCGGCTGAAAATGGTATTAATATACTCCATCCCTTAACATTATGTAAATGTATTTATTACAAAATGTACTTTACAGCTGCAAACCACAAAGTTACTGCATTTCAACATTCACTTCTACATTAGAACATTACATTATATACTTACATATGCATTAGTAAGCACTATATCCGAGGCCATGATATAGTGGCTAAGTCACAACACATTTCTGTTTCTCTATTTTTCGAATGAAGTTAATTTTATATTTTCAAAATGCTAATATATAATAACTTTAACGTTTGCATTTTCGCAAATATTGTTTTTTAAATAGTTCATAAACCGAATTTTTTTAATCGATTTTTTACAGGTATTTATGACACGACCTATTAAGAAATATAGACTCTATATATATATATATATATATATATATATATATATATATATATATATATATATATATATATAGAGAGAGAGAGAGAGAGAGAGTTTTGGTGTTTAACGTCCGACTATTGTGCACACTTGGGCTAATGCAGACGGTGGGATGATTTATAGCGTATGAAAATGCCAAGTCCTCACCGGGAATCGAATCCGGGTCCTCGGGGTGAAAGCCTAGTACGCTATCCACTAGGCCACCACTAGGCTGGAGAGATAGAGGCGGGCAGCCAGTGGGAAATAAAACCTCTTTTTTAGACTCAAAAGACTTTAGGATGTAAAGATTGATTTTGTCTCACGATCTCGATACACGCTGCTTTATGTTCATGCAGACATCATAGGAAAGAAACATAAAGTACCGTTGCTATGTGCTTTCTGCAAATTCTCGTCGGACTTATATGATTGTTCTAAATTATTATTTCTCTGAAATCTCTACAGATAAGCAGATTTGGTTTACGATCTTAGGAACCTCTAAACATTTCTGAAATCTGAGCTTCTTATATAAAACATTACTGGCACTATATACACTTTGCCTTAAAATGCTGTCAAAAAAACTTTCACAAAAACAATACTCTGAAATATTACTGGAAATCATAACACAACAGTAAATGGTGTATAAAATATGGTAAGTACATTAAATGACAAACAAAGCGACACAAAGGGAGGATTTACAACGGGTAAAATGGGGGTAGTAATCCATCATGTTCAGAGAGGGGTTCTTACACCCCCGCCCCTGTGATTTATATGCTTTAATAAAACCCTTCGCATCGAGGACGGCAAGATTCTAGTGACAACACGGAGATATCGCTCCATTGATAATTGAATTCCACTTTGAAAATATGGTGATTCAATGTTCTTATTATTATGTTACTTGATTTTAATGCGTAATCGCGACACGCAGCTGTCTCGCTGAATTTCAAGCATTACTTTTTTTATTTAACCATCTCATTTCACATCTAGTCAGCACGTATATCTATTTCAGACTTCAAAACTGCATTGAAAAAACGAAAATAGACATTTCCAGTTGTTACAATAATTTAGTTAATTTCATTGAATTTTGAAAATATAAAATCTTAATTTATGCAGACCTTAACGCTGATTGCTTACGGTGAAACTTGATTTAAAAAAGTTGATGTTAGAAAAAAGATCATGATGTTTTTAGAGATTTGAAATACCGCCATTTTGAAACTGTTTGATGGATTTTGCTGGATGACAAGCCTTGCCAGGGTATGTGATCAAAAATTGTTTACGATTTTTCTTACCGAATTTGAATCAAATCTGTGTCTTTTATCATCTGTATCTGAAATATTTTTGAAAGATAAGACCCGTTTATATTCAGTTCGCATTTGAGTTATAATTTTTCAAATTGTATATGACCAAAACCCAAGGATTAATTTTCATAAATCGGTCGTTTTTATTGGTCGAATCTGAACATAAATTTATGGAGAAATTTATTTAATAGTGTGAACTGGTTTTGCGTCTTTAATTTTTTTAATATTAATTATTATATAAATTTTGTTAAATGATTTAATCAAGATTTATTAAAGAAAACATTTAAACGAATGGCCACTTAAAGAAAATCTGTTGAAAATAAAATTTAATTCGATCTTTTGACCTTTTTCATTATTCTTACGTCTTTAAAAAAATTGCAAACACTTAATAATATTACATCGTTTATAAAATAAACTACTTTTATAATTACATCTTAGAAAACTAAAGATAATATAAATAATTTATAAAGGGAGGTTGTAGGTCGTGCCCTCTGCGTTAAGTTTGTACGGGTTTCATGTTTATCAAGCTGTTACCGTATTTCGTAATTTAAAACTTTCGTTAAAATAAAGGCTGAACACCACTCTGTTACTTATGGAAAACAATAAACATCTACAGAGGTGAATAACTTTAGTTTGCAGTATTTGGTCAAAACACCATTCTTTGATGTTCTCTGAATTAAAAACGTGGTTTTTCCAATGTCTGTTTACGCGACCTCTATCCTAACAGTGGATATAAATGTTAAAATAGTCAAAAGAAGGAAAAGTGTAACAAACTTACTTACTTTACGCGTTTACCATACTTAGTTAGATTTAGCTAAGCTGGCATTATGCGCTTGAAAATGCAAACGTAGTGCTAACAAAAATTAACATGTTTAACAAGTCAGGAAAACAGGAAACACGCATAATACACGCATGATACATTCATAATATACACATGATTTGCGTGAAAATTATGTGTAACTTTTTCTTATATCCCCGACTTCTTGAATAAGTTGAACTGGTAAAAAAAAATGAACATACGAGATGTGTTCAGAAAGTAACGATTTTTTTTAAAGAAAGTAATAATTACTAAAGAAAGTAGTAATTTTAATTTTTTGAGCAAAATATTTATTTATTCTTCTACGTTGATGTTGTCGCCTTCAAAATAGTCCCCATTGGAGATTATGCATTTGTGCCAGCGCTTCTTCCAATCCTCGAAACACTTCTCAAAACTCGATCTTTGAGATAGCCTTTAGTTCTTTCAGCGATGCGCTTTTAATGTTATATACGGCTGTAAAACGACGGCTCTTAAAGTTCTCTTTATTTTTGGAAATAGGAAAAAGTCACACGGAACCATGTCTGGCGAATATAGAGGCTGGGCATTGTTACTGTACTGTGTTTGGCCAAAAATTCATGAACAAGCGATGATGTGTGAGCTGGTGCATTATCGTGGTGCAAAAGTCATGAATTGTTTTTCCACAGATGCGGGCGTTTTTTTTCGGATTGCTTCACACAAACGGCGTTGAACTTGTAGGTAGTAGTCCTTATTGACCGTTTCACCTGGTGGCAGGAATTCATGATGCACTATGCCATTAATATCGAAGAACACAGTGAGCACAACCTTCACGTTCGACCGCACTTGTCGAGTCTTTTTCGGTCTTGGCGAGCCAGAATGCCTCCACTGGGATTATTGAGCCTTAGTTTCGACGTCATATCCGTAAACCTATGTTTCGTCACCTGTTGTAATACGTTTTAGTAATTCTGTATCGTCGTTGACTTTATTTAGTGAATCCTGAGCAACTTCCATTCGCCTCTGTTTTTGTTCAAAATTCAACAATTTTGGAACGAATTTTGCTGCCACGCGTTTCATACACAAAACATTGGAAACAATATCATGACATGATCCAATCGATATGATAACATCATCAGCGACCTCTTTAATTGTGATTCGGTGATTGTTCATAACCATTTCTTTCACTTTCTCCACTTTTTCATCGATTGTTGATGTGCTGGGGCGTCCAGGGCGTCCGTCATCTTCAACGTCTTCACTGTCTTCTTGGAAACGCTTATACCACTCGTAAACTCTTGCTTTACTCATAGCAGACTCACCATAGGCCTTTTCACACACTTTGATACACTTTATTATATTTTTTACTCAAAATTTGATACAAATTCTTTAATCAATTTCTTTTAACAAAAGAAAATCGCCGAGCTCATAAAAACACATCTAACCTTAGTGGTTGTCACAGACAAAGTCAACAATGAAAACTGCTGCAAGTTTATCATACATCAAAGGCATGTATACCAACAAAATAAAAAAAAATTAGACAATAGGACTCTCCAAGTCCGCGAAATTTAAAAAATTTTCGTTACTTTCTGAAACGCCTCGTATATTTTAATGTGTAAACGAAATGAAGATGAAATCTAAAAATGAATTATATTTTCAGCCTGGTGATCCTCAGTATTGTAAGATATACGCGTACTTTCTTTCGTTATTTAGCAAAAGTAAAAAATAAAAAATTACAAAATATCTGTCAATACGGAACAGTCAGGCTTGGCTGCCAAACAGTAAACAATTACTAAGCTTGAAGAATAGGTTCAAGGAAACAAGGACAAAATTGTGTGCTGCTACTTATTCGCGAAATCCGGTTAGAAACTTACAAAAGCATTACAACTGGACTTTGGACTTTTTAATATAATTGTTTAAACATGTTAAAATGTGTACCTAGTTTATTAAATTTTATTTCTATTGTGAAGAGGAAAGTAAGAGCAACACTCTCGTCCTCTTATTGTATTGTAATGTTAATAACAGACAGGCAGAACCGCCCTTCCCGAAGTAAGAGTCTTAAATAAAATTGTTTAAGCATGTTAAAATGTGTTACAGTTTATTAAATTTTATTTCGATTGTAAAGAAAAAAGTAAGAGCAACACTGTTGTCCTCTTATTGTATTATAATGTTAATAACAGACAGGCAGAACCGTTCCCTCCCGAAGTAAGAATCTTAAATAAAATTGTTTAAACATGTTAAAATGTGTCACAGTTTATTAAATTTTATTTCGATTGTGTAGAAGAAAGTAAGAGCAACACTGTTGTCCTCTTATTGTATTATAATGTTAATAACAGACAGGCAGAACCGTTCCCTCCCGAAATAAAAGTCCTAAATTGTTTAAACATGTTAAAATGTGTCACAGTTTACTAAATTTTATTTCGATTGTGAAGAAGAAAGTAAGAGCAACACTGTTGTCCTCTCATTGTATTATAATGTTAATAACAGACAGGCAGAACCGTTCCCTCCCGAAATAAAAGTCCTAAATTGTTTAAACATGTTAAAATGTGTCACAGTTTATTAAATTTTATTTCGATTGTGAACAAGAAAGTAAGAGCAACACTGTTGTCCTCCTATTGTATTTTAATGTTAATAACAGGCAGAATCGACCCTTCCCGAAGTAAGAGTCTTAAATAAAATTGTTTAAACATGTTAAAATGTGTCACAGTTTACTAAATTTTATTTCGATTGTGAAGAAGAAAGTAAGAGCAACACTGTTGTCCTCTCATTGTATTATAATGTTAATAACAGACAGGCAGAACCGTTCCCTCCCGAAGTAAGAATCTTAAATAAAATTGTTTAAACATGTTAAAATGTGTCACAGTTTATTAAATTTTATTTCGATTATGAAGAAAAAAGTAAGAGCAACACTGTTGTCCTCTTATTGTATTATAATGTTAATAACAGACAGGCAGAACCGTTCCCTCCCGAAGTAAGAATCTTAAATAAAATTGTTTAAACATGTTAAAATGTGTCACAGTTTATTAAATTTTATTTCGATTGTGAAGAAAAAATTAAGAGCAACACTGTTGTCCTCTTATTGTATTATATTGTTAATAACAGACAGGCAGAACCGCCCCTTCCCGAAGTAAGAGTCTTAAATAAAATTGTTTAAACATGTTAAAATGTGTCACAGTTTATTAAAATTTATTTCGATTGTGAAGAAAAAATTAAGAGCAACACTGTTGTCCTCTTATTGTATTATAATGTTAATAACAGACAGGCAGAACCGCCCCTCCCGAAGTAAGAGTCTTAAATAAAATTGTTTAAACATTTTAAAATGTGTCACAGTTTATTAAATTTTATTTCGATTGTGAACAAGAAAGTAAGAGCAACACTGTTGTCCTCTTATTGTATTATAATGTTAATAACAGACAGGCAGAACCGCCCCTCCCGAAGTAAGAGTCTTAAATAAAATTGTTTAAACATTTTAAAATGTGTCACAGTTTATTAAATTTTATTTCGATTGTGAACAAGAAAGTAAGAGCAACACTGTTGTCCTCTTATTGTATTATAATGTTAATAACAGACAGGCATAACCGCCCTTCCCGAAGTAAGAGTCTTAAATAAAATTGTTTAAGCTTGTTAAAATGTGTTACAGTTTATTAAATTTTATTTCGATTGTAAAGAAAAAAGTAAGAGCAACACTGTTGTTCTCTTATTGTATTATAATGTTAATAACAGACAGGAAGAACCGTTCCCTCCCGAAGTAAGAATCTTAAATAAAATTGTTTAAACATGTTAAAATGTGTCACAGTTTATTAAATTTTATTTCGATTTTGAAGAAAAAAGTAGGAGCAACACTGTTGTCCTCTTATTGTATTATAATGTTAATAACAGACAGGCAGAACCGTTCCCTCCCGAAGTAAGAATCTTAAATAAAATTGTTTAAACATGTTAAAATGTGTCACAGTTTATTAAATTTTATTTCGAATGTGTAGAAGAAAGTAAGAGCAAAACTGTTGTCCTCTTATTGTATTATAATGTTAATAACAGACAGGCATAACCGCCCTTCCCGAAGTAAGAGTCTTAAATAAAATTGTTTAAGCTTGTTAAAATGTGTTACAGTTTATTAAATTTTATTTCGATTGTAAAGAAAAAAGTAAGAGCAATACTGTTGTTCTCTTATTGTATTATAATGTTAATAACAGACAGGAAGAACCGTTCCCTCCCGAAGTAAGAATCTTAAATAAAATTGTTTAAACATGTTAAAATGTGTCACAGTTTATTAAATTTTATTTCGATTTTGAAGAAAAAAGTAAGAGCAACACTGTTGTCCTCTTATTGTATTATAATGTTAATAACAGACAGGCAGAACCGTTCCTTTCCGAAGTAAGAGTCTTAAATAAAATTGTTTAAACATGTTAAAATGTGTCACAGTTTATTATATTTTATTTTGATTGTGAAGAAGAAAGTAAGAGCAAAACTGTTGTCCTCTTATTGTTTTGTAATGTTAATAACAGGCAGGCAGAACCGTCAACTCCCGAAATTGTTTAAATACTAATTATATTAACGCAATGTCAAAACTATTCAGCATCGTAACAATAGATATTGTTATAAATTTATCTTTATATTTGCAAGGCTTAGAGTGAAATAATTCCAGAAATATAAGACACTAATTGAAATAAGGAAAATGATTTTTATACAAAACATATTTATCGCTTTTATTTATTGGAAATATTTTTTTCGATAAATTTACGTTATCTTACAAAAGCCTTTTGACAGTTAAATAATTTATCTCACTGGACACTGTTGAAGACATGGCGTTCAAACATTTCACTTGTGCAAATATTGTCCCCCACTCGAGCATGGCTGTATATTTTTAGACATGTTTTAGACAGATGGGGGTCACCACGCTTTATGTCAAACATTGAACATGTTGAGAGAAGAAAACACATCATAGATTGTTCTTCGTTTAAATATTTTACAAAATATTGTTTTATAAGTTAACAGAAGAGTAAAGCATTTAAAAATTTATTAGTAGGTAATAATAAGTACTTGTTAGACCCAATCCTCAAGTATGTGTGCACACAGTATGTGTGCAAAGAGGCAATTTTTCTGAGACTTAAGATTTATTATAAAGATTTATTAAAAATCCTAACTTCTATTTTAAAATCTTTCATCCCATATCTGCTCTACCTTAGCATAAAACACCTTAATCCCATTCTTTTTATATTCTTCTTCTTTTCTGCTAGAATTATTGTCACTATGTTCACTATAATGATCTGCCTTCCCTAGCTACGTCAATTCTACTTTCGTTGATGCGTTTCGGAGCACCTCCATTTTCAAAAAGTATATCTATACTGGTCATTAATATTATGGCTCGTCTTATTTATAATTTTCTAGCTCCACCTTGTACCCCTCTTCTATTCAACATGTGTACATTAAACCTGATGTGTTTGCTTCTGATTGGCACTTCAAAATCATACATTTTCGCTTGCTTCTGATTGGCTCCTTTCAAACTTTCTCTTCAACGGTCGTCCCTCCTGTTACTTTTTAAAAATTTTTATATTTTTAAACGCAATATCTGCTTGCGATGATATCTGTTCACTTATTACGTTTTCTCCCTTTAATTTAGATTTAAAAATTTTCAAGTTCTCTAAAACGTTCATACGTCTTCCTTTTTCTACTACATGTAGTACCTTCATTGAGTTTTCTATTTCTCGAGATATGTGTCTCTCTTTTAGTAAATGTGACGCATAATTGGAATCATTTTTGCCGTATTTGAATGATCTTACATGTTCTTTAAACCTAGTTCTAAATTTTCGTCCCGTTTGTCCTATGTAGACAGTGTGGATGCGAGGCAGTCTACATAGGACAAACGGGACGAACATTTAGAACTAGGTTTAAAGAACATTTAAGATCATTCAAATACGGCAAAAATGATTCAAATTATGTTATTTCTCTTTATTTGTTTCACCCAACTTTGGGGTACACCAAATCAATCACTTTTTAATGTTCTGTGCCTTCCTCGTAGCCCAGTATTGCTTCATTCGTTATGATCTTGCTTTTCTTTCTTCTTCAGAGATTTGGATCGTTCCCTTGGATTTGACTTTGCCTTGGAACCTCGTTTTTTTTGTTGTTTCGTTGTTTTTGTCCTTGGTTATTGTTTTAGCTGTTCTGTCCATGAATATAGTGTCAGTGGTTTGTAGTTCTGTTATGTCTTTCTCTGTTTCTCTAAACCAAAGTGGTTTGGCTCTTTTATTGTGAAAGTAGTCAAATATTTTTTTGGTTAGTCTATTTTTGTCCATTCGGAGGATGTTATTTATGTTATTTATTATGTACAATTTTTGTTATTTTAAGGCGAAAAGCTATCACCTTCCTAAATGTAAGTGTGAGTGTAATGTGTTAAAGTCGCAAGTGTAGTGTTGTAAGTGTAAGTGTGTGTTAGACTCGGGTACCGCGAGGGACGTCTAAATCCTCTCAATAGGTGCAGCTAGTCTGCACCCCCCTGCGGGGTTGTGCCTTATATATTCAACATCGGTGTCATTTGAGTGATCCTGATCTCTGTGTCTACCACGACCGCTAAATTCTAAATTGATTACCGACTTTGATCATATTAATTTGCGTTTAGATTTGGTTTGCCTATATTTTTAATTTTAAAAAATTCATTTTTTGGTCACAAAAAAGACAAAAGCCATATTTTCTTACTTAAAATAAAGCTATATATATTGCACTCAGCTGTATCGTTCTCCTCTCAGACAAAAGGATATGTGCGCACTACGTATTTTTATGTAGTATTAATTAATGCTATCGGTAATTTGGTGAAGTTTACCGCATGGGTCTGGCCCACCTATATCTTTGGCATTTTCGTTTTGGTTAATGAAATTCATAAATATCAAGTTTTATATATATGACACAGAAATATTGATATTGTTACGACCTGGAAACGGTCCCCATTCCTAAATTATTGAACGGATTTTTTCTGGATAACGAGTAAGTTCAACGAAAGTCTATTTTGATGTGCAAGTTGAATAAATTGATCGGATCAAAACTTGCGAAAGTGAATGTTTGTTTGTGTGTGTGTGTGTTACAATATATATATATATATATATATATATATATATATATATATATATAAACAATCTTTAAAATTATTTAAAATGTATTTAAAAAATATATAATTTCCGATGTAACTCTGTATATTTACACATAATGTCACTGTCATCAGAAAATTTAAGTTTGTTCGATTGTTACCTAAAGAAATACAAAAATAAAAATAAAATAGAGTACGAAACAATATTTTCCAAAGAAAGAACATTGCGTTGAGTTTGGTATGTATTTAAAAAGCGCGGCAGTTAACGGAATCAACGATAAAAACGTACGACGGGCGTTGGGTGTTTATGATAGGCACTTCGGTTTTATGATAATCGTCGCAGAAGTGTTTGTTTGCACATACAGGGGAAGCACAACGCCCACTCCCCCTCAACACGTTTATATGTATCTTAATATCGGAAATCACATTAAAACTACAAAAGGAAGGTTTTCACAAGCAGTGTACTGAAACGTCGGTAACTAATCATTATCGCGGCACACAGCTGTCTCGCTCTCCTCTCAGACAAAAGGATATGTGCGCACAACGTGTTTTTATGTAGTATTAATGGATGCTATAGGTGATGTGAAGTTTACCGCATGGGTCTGGCACACCCATATCTTTGAATATGAAGTTTTATAAATGAAACAACGTTTAAATTGATGTACATAAGAAATTGTCCTTAACTGATTCTTAACATTGTTTAAATCTGCAATTTGTTTGTGTCAGACATCAGGACTGAATCAAAACGAAAAAAGGTCATTTCCTGAAAATGCAATGTAAAGCAATGAAGCAATGTAAAGACACAATTAATCTCAAAATTGAATTATTCCACTCGATTCAAGCGTCAGGAAACAACCCTTTCAGACGATGCCTGAACGTAGTTCCATTTTTTGTAAGTACCTAACCTAACCTAACCAAACCAGCTAAGCTTTTTAAAATTAGGTAATCATATTTTGTTCGAAGGTTAGTCATATATGACGCTTTTTATTTTAGTTTTTTTTTAATTTTCAAGCGAAAAGCACATTGATGCTATTATCGCCTCCCTAAATGTAAGTGTTCCCGCTGGGGGGTCCAGACTAGCTGCACAGCCGCCTCGGTGGTCTAGTGGATAGCGTACTAGGCTTTCACCCCGAGGACCCGGGTTCGATTCCCGGCGAGGGCTTGGCATTTTCATACGCTATACATCATCCCATCGTCTGCATTAGCCCAAGTGTGCACAACAGTCAGACGTTAAACACAAAAAAAAAAAAAAAAAAAAAAAGACTAGCTGCACCTATTGAGAGGATTTAGACGTCCCTCGCGGTACCCGAGTCTAACACACACTTAAACTTACGGCTATTTATTTGAAATCAATGTACTAAATGTAGGATAAATAAATATATATATTATATATATATATATATATATATATATATATATATATATATATATATATATATATATATATATATATATATATATATATATATATATATATATATATATATATATATATATATATATATATATATATATATATATATATATATATATAAAGCTTGAATTGCTTATAAATTATAAACAAACATTGATAGTTTCGGTTTATTTCCATGCTTCCCATTTATTTTCTAAGCAGAATACTTACATTCAAATCAAGTACAGTAAATATTTTTACTGCCTAAACCTAAGAAGTCAGTTTCGAGAAATTCAATCTTATATATTTCCCAATTGACGGAGTTTTGTCTATAGTTTCCAAAACGAGTTCAAGTTAAATGTACATTTGTTATTATTTCTTACAATAGTATATTGCACGAAGAAAATGAAAGATGAAACAGTATTTCTTGAGACTTGGAATGGCCGCCATTTCGAAACGGGTCCAAGTTTAAATCAAATCCAACACACACACACACACACACACACACACACACACACACACACACACACACACACACACACACACACACACACACACACACACACACACACACACACACACACACACACACACACACACACACACACACACACACATACATATATATATATATATATATATATATATATATATATATATATATATATATATATATATATATATATATATATATCATACTATTACTATAATATAGTATACTGATAGCACTTAACATCAAATAATCTTCCCCAAATAAAACAAGTTGAAACTTAAAGTAAATTATGTTATAAAACAAGTGTAAGCGCGGGCAACATACGTAGGCTAAGTCATAAGGCGTGTACGCATTTTACGAGCTGTAAAATATCCACTTTGGGCGTAGTGCGTAGTGCGCTCCATTTAATGTCCCGGCATTGCGTCTAAGTAAGCATAAGTAATGTAAGTAATGCTGCATTTTATTTATTTAATTCTACATACCAGTGTTGTTTACAGCACTTCTACGGCCCCCTCCCCTTAAATGTGGAAGTGAGACTGTTTCTGTATCATCGTTTTTTAAAACCATATCGTACAATATTCACTTGTTTATAAAACTATTTGTGTTTCTTTATCGTATTTTTTAAAACAATGTTCATCTGTTTATAAATTTATTGGTGATTTTTATCGTTATTTTGAAAACCATATCATGCATCGAAGAAGTGCATTATTTGTGCAAATAAGTGCATTTCATGCATTATAGAAGTGATAGTGTTTCTTTATCGTCTTTTTAAAACCATATCATATAATGTTCAACTGTTTATAGCATTATTAGTATTTCTTTATCGTCTTTTTAAAAAACATATCACACAATGTTCACGTGTTTAATGATTAATGTTTATTTATCTTCTTCTTTGAAAACATGACATACAATGTTCAACTGTTTATGGAATTATTAGTGTTTCTTTATCGTCTTTTTAAAAAACATATCACACAATGTTCACCTGTTTTAATGATTAATGTTTATTTATCTTCTTCTTTGAAAACATGACATACAATGTTCAACTGTTTATGGAATTATTAGTGTTCCTTTATCGTCTTTTTAAAAAACATATCACACAATATTCACCTGTTTTAATGATTAGTGTTTCTTTATCTTCTTCTTTGAAAACATGACATACAATGTTCAACTGTTTATGGAATTATTAGTGTTTCTTTATCGTCTTTTTAAAAAACATATCACACAATGTTCACCTGTTTTAATGATTAATGTTTATTTATCTTCTTCTTTGAAAACATGACATACAATGTTCAACTGTTTATGGAATTATTAGTGTTCCTTTATCGTCTTTTTAAAAAACATATCACACAATATTCACCTGTTTTAATGATTAGTGTTTCTTTATCTTCTTCTTTGAAAACATGACATACAATGTTCAACTGTTTATGGAATTATTAGTGTTTCTTTATCGTCTTTTTAAAAAACATATCACACAATGTTCACGTGTTTAATGGTTAGTGTTTCTTTATCTTCTTATTTGAAAACATGACATACAATGTTCAACTGTTTATGGAATTATTAGTGTTTCTTTATCGTCTTTTTAAAAAACATATCACACAATGTTCACCTGTTTTAATGATTAAAGTTTATTTATCTTCTTCTTTGAAAACATGACATACAATGTTCAACTGTTTATGGAATTATTAGTGTTCCTTTATCGTCTTTTTAAAAAACATATCACACAATATTCACCTGTTTTAATGATTAGTGTTTCTTTATCTTCTTCTTTGAAAACATGACATACAATGTTCAACTGTTTATGGAATTATTAGTGTTTCTTTATCGTCTTTTTAAAAAACATATCACACAATGTTCACGTGTTTAATGGTTAGTGTTTCTTTATCTTCTTATTTGAAAACATGACATACAATGTTCAACTGTTTATGGAATTATTAGTGTTTCTTTATCGTCTTTTTAAAAAACATATCACACAATGTTCACGTATTTAATGATTAGTGTTTCTTTATCTTCTTCTTTGAAAACATGACATACAATGTTCAACTGTTTATGGAATTATTAGTGTTTCTTTATCGTCTTTTTAAAAAACATATCACACAATGTTCACCTGTTTTAATGATTAATGTTTCTTTATCTTCTTCTTTGAAAACATGACATACAATGTTCAACTGTTTATGGAATTATTAGTGTTTCTTTATCGTCTTTTTAAAAAACATGTCACACAATGTTCACGTGTTTAATGATTAGTGTTTCTTTATCTTCTTTTTTGAAAACATGACATACAATGTTCAACTGTTTATGGAATTATTAGTGTTTCTTTATCGTCTTTTTAAAAAACATATCACACAATGTTCACCTGTTTATGGAATTATTAGTGGTTCTTTATCGTCGTTATTCAAAGCCATAATATACAATTTTGAACTGTTTATAGAAGCACTAGTTTTGCTTATCGTCGTTTTTGAACCATATAATACAATTTTCACCAGTTTATAGAAGTATTAATGTTTCTTTATCATCTTCATTCAAAACCATATCATACAATGTTGAACTGTTTATTAAAATATTAGTATTCCTTTATCTTATTTTTTAAAACAAATAATAAAATATTTCCCAGTATTTATAGGTATTAGTGTTTCTATATTGCCGTTATTCAGAACCAAGCTATCATGTTCACCTTTTTATAGACGTATTAGTGTTTAAATGTCATTATTTCAAAACCATATCATACAAAGTTCAATTCAACTGCTTACGAAAGTATTAGTATTTCCCTATCATCATTTTCCAAAATTACAGAATGTTATTTGTTTTCATATAAATATTTTTAACAACTCAAAAGGTTGTCTTGAATTCAACATCGGTGTCATTTGAATGTTTCTGATCTCTGTGTCACGATCGCTAAATTCTAAATTGATTACCGACTCTGATCATATTAATTTGCGTTTAGATTTGGTTTGCCCATATTTTTAATTTTTTAAATTCGTTTTTTAGTCACAAAAAACAAGCCATATTTTCTTACTTAAAATAGAGCTATATTACAGTTTTTATTTCCATAATTCTAAATCATTGTTAAACAGAATAGGAGTCGCAGAATTAAGAATGTTTTATTTCTTCAAGAATGTAAACATTCCAGCACATTCTGTTATAATATTTTACACGATTAAAAACCGAAACTAATCATTTTTCGTTTCAATCAATTGTAGCTGTAAAATGCATTTAATTTATATATATATATATATATATATATATATATATATATATATTGGTGTTTAACGTCCAATTATATATATATATATGTATGTATATATTTGGTGTTTACTTGGGCTAATGCAGACGATGGGATGATTTATAGCGTATGAATATATATATATATATATATATATATATATATATATATATATATATATATATATATATATATATATATAATAGAAGGCTGCTAAAAATAATGAAATAACAAATTTTATATTTTCTTTGTGTCAAAATTATTTCATTAGAAGAAAAGAGAAAATTTTGTAAAAGTGAGTTTAAAATTTTAAATGACCGGGTTTGGCTGTTACAAGAACTACAACATGCATCTGGCTAGGAAAATTAATTAGAACAATAAAATGAAATAAAAACATTATATTTTGTTTGTGCCTAATAATTACACTTTATCAGAAGAAAAGTGAAAATGGTGTAAAAAAGAATTAAAAACTTTAAATCACTTGGTTCAACTATTATTGGAACTATGACATGCATCTACTTCATGATATGTAAATTAAAATACATATCATATAATATGTAAATATATTATTTGAATATAAATTAAATAAATATAAATTAAATATTTATTATATTTAAGTTTGAAATATAAATTAAATAAAAAACTTTATATTTTGTTTGTCTTTAATAATTACATGTTATCAGAAAAAAAGAGAGTCATGTAAAATGAGTTAAAAATTTCATATATCTCACTGGGTTCAGCTATTGCTGGAACTCGCCGCAGTGGGTGCAGACTAGCTGCATCTATTGAGAGGATTTAGACGTCCCTCGCGGTACCAGAATCTAACACACACTTACATTTACATTTAGAGAGGCGATAACAGCCTCAATGTACTTTTCGCCTTAAAATAACAGCAAAACAAAAAATATATTGCTGGAACTACCAACATCCATCTAGCTAGGACGAATGAGTTTGAAAAATAAAATGAAATGAAGTTTGGAACTGATGTTATAGACTATACTGTAAAACTTGAACACATTAGGTAAAGGATATCACAGAAGACTGCTTTATTGCAAGATATAACAAATAAATACATATTTGGTAAGCTAGATATGCAATTCCTACACTGCCAGTAGACGGTCGGTTATGACGAGGTGATACGTTCAGGTATCACATTACTATCAACACGGGGATTCTCTCTAGTGAACCCACTTAAATTTAATAACGGACTAGCTCCCAATACGGTAGTAAAACAAACCGACAAAATGTTTTCTTTAAAACTTCCTAGGTTTTAGTACGAAACTTCCTTCTGATGGTTGCTGGTTTAATTGTTATCATATTTAATTTAAATTTACTTACATATTTTTTAAGTTTTATAAATAATCAATTTTTGTAAACTGTGTATTATTCAATATTCGAAATAAGTTTATTTTATATTGTGGAATTGATTAGTGGAATAATTCCATTAAAGCACATACAGTAACAGAAAATGAAGCAAAGCTTACAAAAGCAAACAGTAAGAATCTCGACTATTCATTTGAGTAATTGAAATTCCTACAAAAGTGTGTTTAAACGTTAAGTATTTTTAACCTCCCTCGTATTTACATATTAAAAGCAGGCAAATATTATGTTGAAGGTTTAAGTGCAGTACATCTTGTAACAATAACGTAATTGTCTGAAGGAAATGAAAGCGAAGAATTATTTTTGAGAATAAAGTCAATTTTGTTGATTAAGGATCGCCCGACGGATATATAAATAAATTATTATTGACAAATAAATAATTATGATAAAAAATAATTATTATAAGTAATTATAAATTATTATGGATAATCGTAGCAATTTGATTCTGTGAAAGAGTTTCTAACGTTAATGATAGGTTCAATTACATTACATTGCCGTCAATAGAATCTGTATAAGTCCTATGAACTATCGGTTTCGACAACTGTAGTCCTATGAACTATCGGTTTCGACAACTGTCGTCATCATCAGGCTGACTTTCTGGTGTTAAAGAATCAGTCTTTGCTTTAGCGCTATGCAATTTCAAAATACTGCGGCAATTATTTGTATCGCTGACGTGATATTAGCAAATTTCCCCAAACTTTCTTTCATACTTTTATGATTTCAAATTACTTTGAAAATTCGGAAAACTGAAAGGTGACCGCACTCTGATTGATTTTTTAAATTTTATTTAAGATTCTAAAAAAGTAAATTATACAGATTTTAGCGTAGAATGTGACAATAAAATTATATTCTTAAGAAACCTTCAGCATTAAAAGTTATGTTTTTTGTAAAATATTATTTAAAATGGCTGATATTTTGAAAATGTTGGACTGATTTTGCTGCGTAAAGAACTTGTACAAGCTGTTAACAATATTTATTTTTGAGCCAAATTTGAATCAAATTGGAAAAAGAGTGTTCTACACACACACACACACACACACACACACACACACACACACACACACACACACACACACACACACACACACACACACACACACACACACACACACACACACACACACACACACACACACACACACACACACACACACACACACACACACACACACACACACACACACACACACACACACACACACACACACACACACACACACACACACACATACAGATAACAGGACCTGTACTGGACCATTAAAGTAAGATGGCCGATTCACACTGATCACATTCAGCGATAATATACCTTAATTTTCAGCCTCAGACGATGTCAATATTTTATTTCCGTATTTGTGTTTGTTGCACCTGACCTAACAGCAACGTATTTGTGCAGCACTCCACCGGATCCGGAAGTACACGAGTGTGGCCGCTCACCGCTTCATACTTCACTGTGTACTCAATGTTTAATGTTTGCTGAGCTTTGGATCGGATTAAATCGCTTATGATTCCACATTTAGTCCTCTAATGGTTCGTTATTTGTGTAACAAAGGACAAGCATCCTGTATCTACTGAATTTCATTTCATGGTTTGAAGCGTATATAAAATAAATTAAACAGCTATCACGATATCTATAACGAGTGAACTATTACAAAAGGAATTTCAAGACTTCACTACTTATGTTATGTAGATATTCTTGTTCAAGTTACAAAGAAATGGTTTTTCTGACACATATCATGTCGAAAACAATATTTAAAATTATATTTATATGTGAAAATAGTTCGGCTAATAGATTTATCTCGACCCCTTACTTACAAAAATGTATCATTTGTTTCCATTTTTTTTTGTCATGGTCTACGATTCTACACCATAAACATGCAGGACACCTGTCGATCGTGTCTACTTGAGTGTCTATTGCACCCAAATATTCAAACTGTGACCAAGTCTACATTGTGATAAAACTGATATTACAATTTCTGCCAAAGATTTCGCAATAAAATAGGAAAAGTAAAGGACATTACGAGTGGCCTAACGACGAGCCAAGCCGGTGCTGGTGACTCCTGCTTAATCGCTCAGGATATCGCCCGCCTGTTAACGTTTTTATGGGCCGTAAACTCAAGGCTCGGCGCGGAAGGAGTTCACTTTATGTATTTTACGTCTTAAAACTTATTCAATTATATTCTTCCAGATAATGTAAGAAGACGTCATACTGTACGTTCGTGTGCTATTCTTAAACTTTCTTTTTATTGCTATTAACCTTGCTCGAACTATAATTAAGTTTACTTCACTATTCACAGAAATATCAGCTGTGCAGTTCGGAGCGTTAATTTCACTTACTCTTATTGTTTTAAGTTTTAAACAAAAAAGTAATAAAAGAACAAAAAACAACATTTTTGAAAATATTTGTAATAACCATAAAAAACATATCGGTTTGAAAAATACCAGCAACAAGACAAACTGAAGTGATTTCTTATGATCAACTTAACCAATTATAATGAAATTTTTCAAAATACCTGGATAAATAACCTATAAATTGGAAAGAATTAAGTTTAAGCAAAAAGGACAGCAAAGGTATCTGAGTTTTCACAATCTGTTCCCTTCTCTTCAAAATCCTCGTTGCGCGATCATTGAAACATAAACGACTAATTTAAATGAATAATAAAGAAATTAAGTAGTTATCGTAATAACGAAATTTAAATTTTGTCACCCGTTATCTTAAAGTAAAGATATTTTTATTATAAATTACTTTCAAAAACATTAAACACACTTTAATACATTTATAAAAAAATTACCGTAACTTTGTTTTTATTATGAGATACACGATAGAAGCAAGCAAAGCTTTACTCACAACCGTTAAAGTCATCCAGTGCAAAGTTTTGCTTTGCTTTTAACGAATGTCTAGTGAAAAATAAGTTATTGACAGTTTATTAAAGTAAGAGAGCGCCTCAATCTAAGGTTCATTGTTGTATTTTGAAAGTTTGTTGCTAATTTATGACATATTATGATCGTAGAATTAAAAATTGTCAAAATAAGAAAAAAAACTTCCATCACGTCAGCGTGAGAGTATAGTGCCGTTGCCATTTGTAGCAAGTGTGCCTATGTTAGCGCTAAAACAGAACAAAGTCTCACTAAGATTCATCGAACGCTTTCAAACTTTTAATTGTTTAACACCTAACCGAGAAAGCTAAGGATATATCTAAGAGCGGAAGGAAGTTTCGCTTTAATAGTGTAATAAAATTTTCGCCACGTACGTCGACGACTTAACTTGAATACCTGGAGGCGGGAGCTTGCCAAAGTTTTAAACTGGGCTTGACAAGCTGAATTTTAGAAAACAAATCTTGTTTCGAAACAATAATCACAGCCACGTCAAACTGTGAATCCAGTGAACGTTGCAGTTCGAAACTAAAAATAATCGCGGCACGCAGCTGTCTCGCTGACGTGATTGAAGCGAGTAAGTTCAGTGACACAATTGACAGCAGGATTCCAAACAAGTAAATTATGGGCATCGTTCATCTTCTTTCTGTACATTTATTTTTGTGCATCTTGATGTTTTCACTGGATCCAGTCACCCGTGCGTTAGGGGTTGGTCGATCTACGTCAACTTCAAGCCAGCCCAGCGTCTGCGTTCGACTTTAAATATTGACTTTATACAATTTCACTTCAAGCGTAGGGTGAAAACCACCGCGAAGATGCCAGGTAACATGTTGACGAAACGTTTGAACAATGTGTATCACGAAACAATTCTATCGACTTGTGTACACATATTTTCACTGTACAGTACTTTATAAATACTATATATATATATATATATATATATATATATATATATATATATATATATATATATATATATGTGTATATATATATGTGTGTGTGTGTGTGTGTGTGTGTGTGTGTGTGTGTGTGTGTGTGTGTGTGTGTGTGTGTGTGTGTGTGTGTGTGTGTGTGTGTGTGTGTGTGTGTGTGTGTGTGTGTGTGTGTGTGTTCTTATAATAAAATAACAATGTACATTTTTTTTAACTATAAAAAATGTTGAATAAGTAAAAAAAAACCAAAATTTAACCAGTTAAAATTAATTTAACGCTGTGAAGTTGTAAGCCTGCTCTGACGTCATGAGGAAAGGGGTAATAGATTGTTACAGCACGCTGCCTGGAAGCTAAGCGGAGCTGCCGTGTTTCTGCCCACACGCTAAGAGTAGCCATTTTTCACATCTGGCCTAAACCTATGCCCGACAGTGAGAGAGGTTTGTTATTGAGAATAAAATAAAACAGTGGAAGGATTGTTCCAAAACGTTACTGGATTTTATAAATATTTTAATTAAACGAAAAATTCGAAAAAATATTTTATTGATTACGTTATGTCTTTATCTGTTTTGTGTATTGCCTAACACACAAAAGGGCTGCGTATAGGTTTCTCTAAAAAAAGGTAATTTATGCAATTTATACCGCAGATTGCTTTGGTAAAATACGGTTTTCAAAAAGTGTAAGATATGAAATTATTTTTATAAATTCGCTCCCATCCCGTCAGCAAGAAAACTCCTGCTGTAATTATTCATTTTTAAGTCGGATTTTCCAAAGTCGACTGAGCAGTTTAACACATTTTGCTCAAATAAAAGATGTATATGCCTATTTCTTAAAAATATTTTATCTGTTACCAAATTTTGTGCAAAATCTATCACACCTATTTTGAGGAATAATTTTATATTCCGAGTTTTTTGTTCCAAACTTCTCAACCAAACTTTGAGGGAGGGGTATGAATGAATGGTAAGACTTTGCTGAAATATTTTTGTACCATTTAGTTTCCTATAACTTATTTAGCTATTCATTCTTAGAAAACAAACAACAGATTTTCTTTTCTGAAAAACGATTTTAACTTTTCTATTAAAATTTGGCTCCAACGTACTGGGCTTTCACCCCGAGGACTCGGGTTCAATTCCCGGTCAGGTCTTAGCATTTTAATACGCTATAAATCATCCTATCGTCTGCATTAGCCCAAGTGTGCACAATATTCGAACGTTAAAAAAAAATCCAACATTGTTTAGACAATCATGGTTCCAGTCTGTTCTTGAAAAAACAATCTATCTGTAAAATTATTGGTGAATTGTAACCCATAATTGGTGAAGAAATGAAATGATTGTGTTGTGGTTTATTTAATTTATTTACCAATCATGTAGTTTTAACAAATACTGTAAATTCATTACAAAATAAATACTATTTAGATCTTTATAGACATTTATTTTTTAACAAATAATATAAATAACAAAAAACTGATTCTTCAATAATCTCGGTGTAAAATTATAACGATCTTGGGCAACGATAAACTGTTTCATACATAAGTTATGTTACTGTAACACACGTTATGGTTCCGTTTTGACTTACAGCTCTGGGAACGGAAATTATACATCTCTCAACGCAAGGTCTACACTAAATGGACAAGAAGCTTATCCTTTAGCTGCTAATGTGTTTCCCATACTTAGCGTCGGGGCCAACAGGGGGAAGAGGGTTGAACAAGATAAATTGCAGATAAAAAGACTTTTTGGTGAAAGTGTTTTTGTGTAGGCTTCTATTTTGTGTTTTTCTTATTATTAATAATGTTCTGTAATCCTATAATGTAGGGCGGAAAATAACAGTTGCATAAATCACATTGAAGCCTTCTTGGATGTACTGTATAGTCTATATGAACAAGCTGGTTACCTTAAAGTTAGGATATGTTATTTAAGTCGATAATATTTAACACACAAAGGGTTTTGTAAGTAATGTATAATACCAGAAGCTTTGCGCAAACCACGGTGTCAGTCGTGCCATTGTGCTATCTCTAAATTAATTATTTCCTCACGCAAACACCCTGCTTTATATAATGACGTTGTTTATATATTTTAATACTGTGTTTAGCGATTTTTATTTCTTATACCTTCTGCTTTACTTTATTTGTATAATGCTTTTTAATTAATTTAATCACTCTTCAATAATAAAAACGTGTTTCTAACCCAGGTTTAGAAAGGCGTACCTCTTGTATATTAAATTAGCTTATGTTAAAGTTTTTCTTTGCCAGACACCCTAAGCTCAGTATCCCGAATGTAATTCCTCGACTACCTAATCTCCACCTATCTACTTCTACATAACTGTCTGTCTCTTTCTTCTGCATAGGGACCAGTTGGACGCAATAATCCAAGCACTCGTGTTCACTAAGCTATAAATCTTTAATATTTTGTGATATTGTTTGAGTATTTTTATTTTTTTAATGTTTTGAAAAGTTAATATTAGATAAAGTTACGTATTCTTATTCTTTTTAAAGTAGATAATAGCTGTTAAATAAGAGATAATAGCTATTCTAAGAACTGTGTAAAAACTCTTTGGTAACAGATTATATAATATTTGTTTTCATTTGGGTATGAATGCTTAGGCCCAAAAATAATTAACCGCTATCGGAAGCAAATGCATCACTAAATGTAATTTATTCGATTATAACAAATAATTATTCATTGTTTATAATATACCCGACCCATCTAAAAAAACTGTTTAAAGCATTTACATTTCAATAGGTATTTAACATTATATTTACATTTATATTACCCTGCGGGGGTGCAGACTAGCTGCACCTATTGAGAGGATTTAGACGTCCCTCGCGGTACCCGACACAATTACACTTACAACACTACACTTACGACTTTAACACTTTACACTCACAGTTACATTTAGGGAGGCGATAATAGCCTTAAAGTGCTTTTCGCCTTAAAGTAACAAAAAAATAAATAAATAAAATATATTTATATTTATTTGTTTAAAATAATAATACTAATAAAAAAATAATAATGTTAATAATAATAATATTATTATTAATAAAATAATAATAATAATAATAATAATAATAATATTAGTAATAATAATAATCTCAATTAATTAATTAATAATAATAATAATAATTAACTCAAAAGAGTTTCACATTGCCACTGCTGATTTACAAAATCAAGACTGGGATCAAATAAAAGAAAGTCTAATAACTAAAGCCGAACAACTTGCTCCACTAACTAAAATAAAAAAAACATGCGTGGTGGATGGAAGAATGTGACAGTCTCACTGAACTGAGAAGAAAAGTATGGCACCAGTGGCAATCACAGAAAAATGAACATAGATGGAAGAATGTGACAGTCTCATTGAACTGAGAAGAAAAGTATGGCACCAGTGGCAATCACAGAAAAATGAACATAGATGGAAGAATGTGACAGTCTCATTGAACTGAGAAGAAAAGTATGGCACCAGTGGCAATCACAGAAAAATGAACATAACATATACAAAACTTCTTAAGAATTAGAAAATTTGAGACTAAAAATCTTAAAAGAATCAAGAAAGCTCAGGATGATCAATTACTTATGCAGATTAATGAAGACCTCCAAAAACAATGTAAGAATTTTTTATAAGAATTTTAAGAAGAAATTGACTAAATACAATCCACCAACTCTACAATTTGAGGACAAAGATGGGAATGTTGCCCATAACAACAGGGATACTTGTAGAATATTAGCAGAATATTTCGGAAATCTCCTTAATTGTGAGGAACCATCAGTAAAGGTGGACTTTCATATATCTCCATCAACTAAACCTGACTCAGAACCTCCAACAGTCGAGGAACTCCAATCAATAATATCGAATCTCAAGAATTATAAGGCTTCGGGAGAAAATCAAATCACAGCTGAACTTTGGAAAAATGTCAACGAAAGTGCTATACAGTCTCTCAGAAACATCCTTGAAGAAATTTGGATAAGTGAAAGAATTTCCCATGATTGGAAGACAGCCCTCATACATCCACTTCATAAGAAAGGATCCAAATCTGACCCTAACAAGTACAGAGGGATATCTCTCCTTGACGTAACATACAAGATATTCTCAACAGTCCTACTAAGGCAGAACCTTAATTAGACCATCAACTTGGAGAATACCAGGTGGGTTTCCGGAAAAGGAGATCCTGTCCAGAATAAATCCTTAACCTCAAACACATCATGAACTACCAAAAGTCAAGGGCTAAATCGTATGTTATCACTTTTATTGACTTTCAAAAAAGCATACGACTCTATAGATAGGGAATCCTTATTCTCGGTTCTAAAGGAACTAGACCTTGATAAAAAAAACCACAAATCTTATAAGGGAAACATTAACTAATACATTCTCCAAAGTTCGATTCATGGGAGAACTTTCCACCCCTTTTGAGATTAAAACAGGAGTCCGACAAGGAGATAGACTCTCTCCATTGTTATTTATTGTGCTCTAGAAAAAGTAGTTAGTGAGTGGATCGTGAATACGCATAATGGAATCAGAATAGGAGCTAAGAATAAGGGCATTAAGGTAAATTGTTTGGCTTTTGCGGATGACATGGCCTTACTAGCTGAGACATTGGAAGAATCTAAGGAACAGACTCTTGAACTCCAGAAGCAAGCGTTAAAAATGGGTCTCAAAGTTTCATTTGAAAAGACTAAAATATTGACAAACATACAAAAACCACCAAAAAAGCTTCAAGTGGGAGAACAATACATTGAGATAGTCAAAGAATTCAAATACCTTGGAGAATGGATACCCTAGAGAAAAAAAGCTATGGAATCTAGGAGAAATAAAGTTGAATTAGCCTTTCAACTTACCAAAGACACATACAACAAGAAATCCCTCTCCTGGAATACAAAGATAAGGCATTATCATAAGGTAATTAATCCAGAAGCCTTATATGCAACTGAAACATTATCTCTCACAACCCAGGGCCCACTTGAAAGGCTGGAGATCAAAGAAAGAAAGATATTACGAAAAATCTTAGGCCCCAAGTTCCGTAACAACCAATTATTCCACATCAGTAATGAAACTCTTTACCAAAAAAACTGTAACACTATCAGACACAATAAGAAAAAGGAGAATTTATTTTTATGGGCACATCCTCCGAATGGACAAAAATAGACTAACCAAAAAAATATTTGATTACTTTCGCAGTAGAAGAGCCAAACCACTTTGGTTTAGAGAAACGGAGAAAGACATAACAGAACTGCAGATCACTGACACTATGCTCATGGACAGAACAGCCAAAACAAAAACCAAGGAAAAGAAGCAACGTTTCCAAGGCAAAGTCAAATCCAAGCGAACGATCCAAATCTCTGACGAAGAAAGAAAAGCAAGATCACAACGAATGAAGCAATACTGGGCTACGAGGAAGGCACAGAACATTAAAAAGTGATTGATTTAGTGTACCCCAAGGTTGAGAGAAACAAATAAAGAATAATAATAATAACATGATTAATAAATATTTTAATTTAACACTATTGCTCTATTTACCCGACCATTCTAAACAAAGTTAAATATATCATGCTCATTTCATATCATAATTAAGTACAAAAATAAAAATTTTAATTAATATTAATCGCCGATATACTAAATGCTCAGCCAAATCATTTATTTGAAGTTATCCTGCGACAGTATCATTGTTTTTTGCTTGGAAAAGTGCCATCAGAGCCTACGTATAATGTAGGTACCATTAATGTTTAATGCATCTTATCACTGATATTTGGTTAAATGTTTTAATGAATCTTCTGCAAGTAAGGTATGAATATTCTGCATTTCTCGGGCTTACGGGAAATTGCAGAACCGTGTTTATGTATGCACGTTCTTCCGCGGTAATAAGGAGGGTCGTTTTTCAAACCCCGTTCACGCTTCAACCTGCTGCAATGAATAAGCGTCCAACAACATTGTAACAACAAACAACAAATTAATGTGTGCCAAAGTTCCGTTGTAAGGCGCAAAAGTGAAATTCTGAACTTTCATGAATTTTTTGATTACCTGTGTAATTTATACAGAACAGAAAAACGATTGCCTCCTTACTATTCGGAAATTCGATTGTATATTTTGACGGATAGAAAGTGTGACATATCATTTTTGAATGTTAAATATGGAATGCGTGGAGAATTAAAGTAGTGAATTTCATTATTGTTTTTTTTACATCTGGTTATTTAAGTCGACGTTTATATTTTCCTTTTTTATAAAACAAAAATTTTAAATACGGTATCGAAAAATGAAATGGGAATGAAAGCACTTTTTTGCTATTAATTAATGAACAAATGCCTTTGGTTACTATTTATTGGTAGCCGAAATCTTTCAGTTGACAACTTTTACGGGTGTGCTCCATTTGGCCAGGAGATCCCGCTCTTGTTTCGTAGCCCATACAGAGCCAGGTATGTTGAGATGTCGCCAGGTATGTTAGGACTCCTTAGTCGGTGTTATTGACTCATTCAGCATAGGTCTCTTTACATTTTAGAGTTAATCAATGTATGTAGTAAAAGTGTGTGTGTGTGTGTGTGTGTGTGTGTGTGTGTGTGTGTGTGTGTGTGTGTGTGTGTGTGTGTGTGTGTTTTGTGTGTTTGTGTTTGTGTGTTTGTGTTCAATGACAACAGTATGAGTTAGAGGCACGTCAGTATGACTAAGCTCCTGAGCTGCCTCGGCCGGATGTTTTTATGAACAGTAATAGTGTCTGCTGATGTTTTTGTAAAGGATAACGACTAGTACATACGAATCACTTAAAAATAATTATATCGAACGTGCGCACTCCCAACACGCATAAAGGCTAATTAAATAAGTTAAATATATCTTCCGCACACAAACAGTCGAACTTTGTTCCCAAAAAGAATGAAAAACGATGCACAAAGCTTCAGAAACTCAGTGAAGATTGAAGAAGAGATATTTATAAAAAAGCTTTTAGCGGTTAAAACGTAACTGTACAGTGGCAACACACTAATGTAATTCTGTACATGCCATTAGCGGTGATCATAAATAATACATGAACATTTAAAAAGCGTTTTATTCTGCGCCCTTCTTGGTTTGTTCGGTCAAACTTGGAGTCAATAATAAAAGCAAAAATAAGAATAAGCAATGTATTATTCAACAAGTATTCATTGTATGAATATCAAAAAATACAAAAGCTGTACAAAGATTAAAGTGTTCAGTTCAGTCCAAGCAGCGGATTTGCCATTGTAACTCCAGCTTCACTTAGTGTAGTGCTGCTGCTCCTTTGTTGTGAATAAGATAAACCGCCATGTTCTTTGTTATTGTCACTAATCAATTGTTAACAATTACAAATAAACGTAAATACTTGTATACAGTTATTTGTAAATTTACGTTTGTAACTGTGTGGAGTTCAAACGATGTGGTTAATGCAAGAAAAACACAATTATAAGCCTCTGGAGACCACTGGCTTAGTGAGCCTTATGTCAGCAATTTGATAAATTTATCAACAAACCTGATTAGTTCAACGAAAATTACTTCAAACATTGATTTACAGTGAGTACACTCCTGTCACAAATAGCTGAGCATGTAACAAAAATATTTTAAATTAACTTTCAGCGTTGCATAAACTTTACTTAAATAACCAAGATAGGCGGTTTGGCGAACATTTAAAATTTTAAATGAAATAATATTTTATTTACAAGTGTACCTTATGTAAAAGTCCTCAGCGAGAATTAGTGTCAAAGCAGCAATGAAATAACGTACCAAAAATCTTTTGGCAGGTTTCACAGGAAAACAATTCATACTGCAATCTGTAAAATATTTTCGTTAGGAAGGCTATATAAAAACACAACGTAAAAAGATCCAGAATAACCCCCATAAAACGTGTTTTAATAGCTGTAAAACTGATTAGAGCTTATCAGAAATCCTAGTTATGTTTAATGAAAAGCACTTACAAAAACGTTACTAAAAACTGTTTAGGCTAATGGCAATTTTGTTGTACTACGTCGTAAAAACATTTGTCGAAGTGAATGAAAATGAATTTTGGCTACTGTCCTGCAAACATTTTCTGAACAAATAGAGTTCAATTCTAACTATTCAATGCCTTAAAAACATTTGCCAAAGTGAATGGAAATGAATTTTGGCTATTGTCCTGCAAACATTTTCTGAACAAATAGAGTTCAATTCTAACTATTCACTGCCTTAAAAACATTTTCCAAAATGAATAGAAAAGAATTCAAGCTACTGTCTTGGAATCATTTTCTAAACAAGTGGAATTTAATTCTTATTACTCTCTGCAAAACTACGATTTTTCATGACACTATGTATAAGATAAACAAAAGCAATAACTTACTATATTGTGTTTTATAAACATTTTGTTTCAATATTTGCGTAATTATAAGTATTCTTGAAAATAAACAATATAAAACTTTCGCACTTATAAGTGTTAAGTGAACTTATAGTACTTTCGGTGTTAACTTTATTCTTCAAAACAGAGTTGTTAATTTTAAAGCAAACAATTCTAACTACGTATTTTAAAACATTTGTTAGCAGTGTTTATAAATATCCTAATTATATAGTACCTCTTTACTTTGTAAATTGCATACAAAAGCACTGAACAAATGCATTTGCAGTCACATTTTACATATACGTATACAATCAAATGTTCCTTGTTTTATTTAATTATAAAATAAACGTCACGGAATTTATTATTTAACACAATTAATTCCGTTAATCTAATAAATATTATAGTTAAATAAAGGTAATGTATTTGTAAATATATTTTAATAACGTTTCACTTACTTCTAGGTAGCAGTGGCCAATAACAGTCACGTCAAACATATTAGGCCGGTGAGTAAAACCTGTATTGTTTTCTCACAATATTTTATTAAATCAGACGCCTTAATGAACTAATTACCTATCTACTGTATACAGGCTACTTCCAAATCCTTTCAAACACAGCTGTGGTTCTTTTGTCTCTTCTATATTAATTCCGCTTTGTGATTAAGGCCAGGATTAAACAGAATGCATTAATCCTTTTCTTTCTATTTAGCGCAAGCAATAAAACGTAGCTTTGTCTGGAAGGAAAACTTGTTTCAAGGGCTCTCACTGCATTTTCCGATTCTCTTTGACGTTTTTGTAACATTCAAACTGGGACAGAATTGCCGTACTCTATTAATAAACAACACTAGTTTTATAAAACGTTTCGCTAGCACTTTAATAACGTCAGTATCCGATGTAAACATATCGAATAAACGCGAGTAAAGTTGGCGTATTGATCGTAAAACAGCTAACTACCCCGGCAAGGTTTGCGCCGGTGATAAAAACCGTAGCAATTTGAGCTTCGTCTTGATCTTCAATTAAATGGACTGCGTCATCTCCCTGGTGGAGAACGAAACAATGTCTTCTTTATTACTTTCTAGTGACTCGATCAGGTATTGGGGAGGCAGGCTTAGAAGGTATTAATTAATACTTCAAAGTGATTATCATCAGTTCAAATGCCTTATTTTTAAAGGTACTGGTGTTCACCGTATAGATCAGAACGTCATTAAAAACATAAATAAATTTCAAAACTTATAATTTTTTTATAGTGTTAGGATTTTTAAAATGTTAATTTTTTAGTACTAGTTTTAAATATTATAATGAGGTCACAGCCAAAGAATGAACACTATTGACAAAGACATAGGCAAAATACAAAACTGCCTGTTGCAATAAGCAACAAGGTATGTAGAACAGCATACCTGTTCTACATAGAATAAATACCTGTTTCCAATAGAATAAAAGCTTGGGGAAGAAGTAGGGCGGGGACAGTCGATTCCGAGGGGACCGGAACGTCGGTATACTCCGGGGGACGGTCGATTCTTTGGAGACCCGAAGGGCTGTACGTCAGGACGCACTACGGAAGAGCATTCCAGCCAGGCGGTGCTGA